>NJDD01001684.1:115990-127147 GCA_002245505.1 Calephelis nemesis | reverse complement strand
TACCTAATGCGTTAATAAAAATCAACACACTTTAAAGCTTTAAGCATAAACGTTTGATAAAGTTTTTAGCTTTCTGAAAGGAATGTATTTTGTACGGTGTTAATCGGATAGTATTGTATTTTTTTGCATAAGCGGATAACCCTTCAGACTACCTGCGTCCCTCAATAGGCGATTGTATGCAAGTTGTGTTATGCAACTTATAGGGTGTCCCTGCTACTGTAAATAGAATATTGAATTATTTCATACCATTTTAGAGGATTAAAAGAATGGTGTTCGATTGATAGTGTTTTTTTTATGTTGACGCACTTTCTGATTGTTATAAAGATAAGGTTTCGTGGCTAACTTGAGTCTGGAATTTTAGGACGCTTGAGTAAATAGTAAATTCGGTTGCCGGCTACTCTATCGTCCAAACTGGAATAAGAAAAAGGTAAAAACTCATTTTACGGAAATGAGAAAATGTGAAAAAAATCAGATCATTTTAAATTTATTGACATGGTTGTGCTGTTGTTCATATTACGTTATCAGTACGTTTATTTTGTCACAAGAAATTATTTCTTTCGAATTTTGCAATACCACGTTTAGGCAAAGGCTAAGTAATATTACTAATGTACCTACAGAAGATTCACTCTTTATAAAAATGCAAGTTTAGGTACAAGTTGCCTATTTTTTTACGGGTTTTACCTACGGCCTGAGAGTGGCAACGCACCATTACCACCTTTGGTGTCTTTAGGCGGCGTGAATTTCTTACCATTAGGAAATCCGTCTGCTTGTTTGCCTTCCAATATCATAAAAAAACCTACTTGCAAACTAAATTGAAACGTAAAAATCACGTAAAATTGTAAATTACATACATATCACGTAAATTGAGTTTAGTGTTTACAGAATAAAGTTAGGGATGCATCGATATGAACAGTTGTTAACTTGACTTCAAACTTCTTTATAGTAGTAATCAATACAATCAATCAAACATTTTTTCTTATACACAAAAAAAACAAAAAAACTGTCCTAACGCAGAAATCATTCTGGTTGGGCGCCGACTGACAAGTGGTAAGTAATCCGCTTGAGGACATTTCAGGGTATGCATAAAGTGCGTAATAACACCCTCCTTATTTCATCATCTATTCCATCAACATCTACCCATCCCAGTACATCCCCTGCTATCTTAATAATGTCTTAATACCTAATTAGCAATATTTGACGTGTTATATAATTGACTGAAGCAACAGTATCATGATTTTGACTAATTAATTGATTAGTTATTTGTATTTCTCATTTAATTTTGTTAATTTACACCTGTAAACTCGATGGAGTTCGTAGTTAGGTACTGTTCAGTCAAATAAGAAAGCCGTAATAAATACTGCTTTGGTGCCAAAATGAAAATCATTGTCACCCTAATGGGTGTGTATGTTAAATGTAAAAAATATATATTAAAAAAGCACACAAATGTAATATAGGTCAGGTGCAATCAAGTTAACCCTTTCAGTGCGTGGGAGTTGGATTTTTTTGGCCAAATCCTCGTACGATGTTTTGTGCAATATTTTTTTGGGCAAAATCTACAATGATAGAGTGTTTGCGATAATTTGTTCCCACATTTTTTAACCCGTTAAGGGAAGTGATGACAGTTATATGGACTTAACAATTATTCAATCCCGTTACGAAGCTTTATCAATTTTTTTACTTAATTGAGTACTTTTATAACTAGGAAGTATACCTTTCTTTAAAAAAAATGAATTGCTTAGGTACTTATTTTTTAACAAAAAAAGGTTATTTTAAACTACCAACCAAGTTTATTATTCATGAAAAAAAATGTGGTAGATACCTACTTCTGTAAGTCAATAAAACAATAATTACAATATAATTTTGTCCTAACAGCTGTCTGTTAGTACATATATTACATATGCTTGGTGTTAATATTAATTTCTCTAATTTTATAAAAAGATCATAAGTAAAACAAATCAAATGGAGATATTTTTTAACACACTTAAAACTATTTTTAAGTTTGATGTTGAAACACAGATTTTCCAAATAAATATTTATGACATAAATAAACTAATTCAGAAATGGAAAGGTCAAATCGTTTAAACATGCATCCTACCTACTTAGTGGAAGATAATTATTGTTACATAATAACAAAAATGCAAAGTCGGATAAGAATTTGGTGCTACAACAAGGTTTTTAGATAGTTCTTAGTTTGTTATCAAACAGATAAAATAATTGTTACATAAATTGTAAAAATAACAATGTTATATAAGTACAAAATAACCTTTATTTTCGATAACATTATAAAAAGAACAGATGTAAAGAACAAAATATAGAAATAAACATCACTTGACAAGTAAACAAAGCGATGTAATCCTAAAGTGCTACATATCTAAAAAAAAATTAATTTACTTTTTGAAATATATTTTTATTTCTAAAGTTCAAAACATTACATAACTTAGTAAGCGTTACCTAGCATAACAAATAATTATTGACATCAAATCTAATCATACTTTGTTTATTGTTTTATAATTAACTCAATTCAATAATTCGAGAACTAGGACTTTAGTGTTTTTTTATAAAAAAATAGGCCTGCCAACGATACCTGTCTGTTAATCTGATTTATTTGAGAGCTTGGACTTTCGCGTTTTTTAGAAAAAAATATAGGCTTATCTACGATATCTGTTTGTTTATCTGATTTATTTGTAAATATCTGCAATAAAACGCTTGGATTTAAGTTTTAAAACTCATTGTCAGTGCTTGTCTCTAAATCAAGGGTGTGCAAATTACGGCCCGCGGGCGCGGCCCTTGAAAGGTTTCAATCAGGCCCGCTGAACCTTCTTAAAAAAATAATGGTCGAAATGTTAAAAGACTATTGAAATTTGAACAATAAAGGTACTGAATCGATACTTCAAACATATGTATTACGTATTTCATATGTATATGTTACGTACTTCATAAATAGATTTTATTTTAATAAAGGATTGTAAAATAAAATAAAAAATGCCTTATGTTATCTTTATACAACGTTTTATAATTGTAATATGTACTGCTATTTTTAGGTGTTTTAATAAACCGGCCCGCCTCAATATTAATTATAATTTACTGGCCCGCCACTACATTTTTTTTTACTTGCCGGCCCGCGGTCAAAACAATTTGCCCTCCCCTGGTCTAAATCATGTTAACTTAAAGAGATTTGCACAAGTAGCTACCTAATTTGCTGTGTTATCATTTTCAATTTTCACAATCTATTAAAATCACTTCAGAAAAGAAAGTTAAGAACTACTCACTTTATTCTTACAATGTATAAAAAATTAATATACGTAGTGTTGTTAGGTGTAATATAAAACTGCAGGGGCTAAGGATGAGTCAAAACGTATTTGCTGAAAGAATAATGATAGTTCGCTGTTGGGGAGAACCGGAAATAGAACATTTGCAGTTTCAACTTCCCCAGTGTCATGTGTTTGATGTTAAAAAACTACGCGATCATTTTATATCAGGATGAAATTAGCGTGTGAGTTTTATAAAATTTTATTAATTATTTACTTTCACCGTATCTATATATTAATACGTGAGTCGTGATGCCAAAACTTTTGACCTCTTTTTACGAAAATTGCGGGGACATAGGAGCACAAAATTTTGCACACTTATAGTTTATGTGTATGCTAGCCAATTGGTTTCGGTTTAACAGTATTTGGTTATGTTACTGGATATAACATCTATAACTAAAATTGTATTACCATAAGTGTTTTTTTTAAACCCCGCTCGAAAAAGAAGGGTGTTTTAAGTTTGATGTATGTGTGTGCGTGAGTATTTGTAGCATCATAACATTTGGTTGGATGAGCCGATTTAATTTTTTTATGAGATTTAAAAGCAAGCAATCAGGTAGATTCCGTGGTGACAAGAAGTACGCGTTGCCAACCGAAAGGGTGGTAAACCTATTGTGTTGATAACATTTTCTGCCTTTTAGAGCGGAACATGACACATTATACTGGCTCTGACTTTACGGCGGCAGGAATTGGTAAGACCACCACCATTACCATACCGCCTAGTTTTAGAGAAAAAAAAATGACATTGGCCTCTTACGAGCAGCTGAAAAGAATAACCAATCTACATTCTTAGACCATCATAAGGTAAAACGTGATGGATATTACTGGATACTTTAGTACTTCATATTTTTTGAACTAATGTTAAATAAGTAAAACACAAGTATAGGTTAAATCGGTGGTCAGATTTAATTATCTTGATTCAATGTTTTTGTCTTAATGCGATATCCTTATTAGTATTAGCGTAGGACACGTACCAACATCAAACTCAGATATCTAGGATTGTCTTTCCTTTTTACGGGTCAGCTGGTTGAAGTCTCTCTTGCTGAAGATAAGCTTACCATCTTTTATTATTCTAAGCTTACCATTGTACTTGTACTTTATATTAATGTTTAGTGGTAATGTTATGTGTGCAATAAAAAGATTATTATTATTATATCTACATCAAATCAAAATCAAATATGTTCATTTTAACTATTATAGACGAAATCCAAATATTTTTAACATGGATAATTTTTCAAATTTACTTAAGTTGTAGCTTTTTTGCTATACTACAACTTAAGTTTATTTAAAAAATGTCGTTAGGAAATAATTAACATATTAAACACTGGTTATAGCTGTACACGGATGTCCATCAGGGGAAATTTAAAAAAATAAAAGCAGCACATTACCGGTTTTGGTATAATTTAAGGAATTATTGAGATTCAGAACTAAGCAATTTGGCTTAATGTATAGTATTTATTTTGTATTAGTATTCTTAGTTTGATTATTTTTGTTTTAGTGATTGTTTATGATTATTAACATTTTATTTTATTATTCAGACTTTATATTTCAATTCAATTTTTGTTTTTATACAGTATTAGACAGTGTTAATACATTAAAAATGTATTATTTTAAGTTGTATTCTCATTTTGATTATTTTTGTTTTAATTTTTTATTTTTATTATTACTATTTAACTTTATTATTCTGATTAGAATTTAAATTAAGTTATTGTATCGATTTTAATCGTGAGTTATGATTTTCAATTTTAATCTTGTATTTAAATATTTATGCTGATGAATTTTATTATCTGAAATAAATGATTATTAATATTATATTTATTTGAACAGTCGTCAAAAGTTTATATGCTATTCATAGATCAGATTATGTGCTAAACATATCTCATAAGATCTAATACGCCTCAACGTTTCTGAAGTTTTTGCTGACATGTCAGGGTTCAGCATGGCGTGAGAACGCAGGCGCGTCGAATGATACCACTGAAATAAGCGGGGGAGTTTTTTCAGTTGGTTCAATGAACTATTATGTTAAAAGATGTTCGTACGCGCCATTTTCAGACTTCAAATGTTTGTGTCAATTCCATATTTAAATTTCTGCAGTTTTCCTGTGCTTGCAGTAACTGCAAATTATTTATAAAAAGAAAATTCTGCGTACAGCAAAATTCTTGAAAAATGTTAAGAATTAATTGCACGCTAACTTAACGATGTAATGTTATGTAATTATATTAAATAATATAATTTGACATTTATAAACTAAAACATAGCTTGTATAAACATTTAGAATATTTGCAAAATTCGTATTCGTATATGTATTGAGGAGGACAGACACTCAAAAACTTGTCTTTTTTTCGACATATATTTACAATTCAATTAACTATATTACAATTATACACTAAAGCTGTTGTGGGATTATAAGTAAACCGAAGCATTATAATTTGGCAGATATTTTAAAATCTCTTGATAACTCACATTTAATAGCGGGTACCCTTTAATGTTATATAATCCATAATAATATTACCCAAAATATCCGAAAGTTTTTTGAAACAGAATTTTTTTAATACTTAGGTACTAATTAGGTACTAATATGGCCAAGAACAATATACGTCACGTCAGATTTTAAACTGAAAATACGCTCCACCCGGTCAAAAGTTAAACACGTCAAACTTATAACACCCCTCTTTCTCAGTGGGGAGGTAAAAATATAAATGCGTTCTTGTTTCTTAGTATTTCTTATTAGTTGCAAGTAAGCACATTTAGTGTTTTTTGTATTTGAGGTAGGAGGCCTGAGAGAATCTTATGCTATTTATCAAAGTAAGTTCTCGAAGAAGTGCCAAATAACTTTTATACGTAGACGTAGTCGCGGCAACATCTAGTTTTGATATATAAAAAAGTATTTTCACGTCCATATCCCCGAACGACGACTAGCGAACGGCTAGCCGAAGAAACTAAGTCCCACAATGTGATAGGTGGCAAGCCTATCGCCAACGGGGCACATATCCTATCCTGAGCAACATTTTTTTATTAGGAAATTGGAAAAACCTAATTTTATTTTTGTTGCCCGACCCGGGATTTGAACCCGGGACTTCATGCAGTCAAGTCCAACTACTGAACCGCTAGATCACAAAGGCGATTTTTTTTTAAATATATATTTCGATATAAATAACTTTAACTTCTAATCTCCTCTTGCCCTGCAAAACCTGATTCATCACGTTTCTTTCAAAGATAGGTAGGTATATGTTTTTGTTGCAGTTTTTGCGATTTGCCCCTATTCAAAACTGATACTCTCGAATCATGACCGAGCCTAAATGTTTGCTTAGTGACAATGCAAACTCACAAAATTGGACGTCTTTATATCGTGTGTATCGTGATGGTTAGTTTTCTGTTATTTTTTAAAATCAAAAAGAAGTCAAAATGCAAATAAATTCAAAAATGTCATATAGGTTCCAGAAAAAATAATTGAAATGTATTGATATGTTACTGGGACATTTTATAATCTAAAATATTGTTTGCAGTCTTGATTGTTCGTCTGTGTAGATCATTCGCCGTCCTGCCTAGCAGCTCGTAAGCGGTGAGCAAAGGTGAAATGGATCATTATCCATAAGGACACTGGTAGTAGAGTGCTATGCAGCAACTGTTAAAGATCCAACTCCTTACAAAATCATGGTCTGTAGGGTAGGATAGCCGGTAAACTTGCACAATAGGACTAACACTTCGTACAACTTTCATTCACGCATGAACTATAACATCTGTGGTACCTAGTTATCTCTTAAAATCAGGCGAGCCACGAGCTTGTCCGCCATTTTGTCAATGTTTTTTATGACATTGAAAGGCAAACGTACAGATGGATTTCTTGATGGTAAGAAATTCATGCCGCCTAGAGAAACCAAAGTTATTAAGGATGCTTTGCTAACCTGAGGCCGGGATGTTAGGACGCAAGCAAAATCAAGTTTACCGGCTAGCTTATCCTTCAAACCGGAACACGTCAATGGCAACCAATCCGGGCGAGTCGCTGCGAAACCATCTAGTCAGATGTCACGGTGCTAGTGATGGTAAACCTATGCTCGCCTTTTACGATATATTAACTATACACTATATGTGCAGGATAAGATTTATACATCTCGAACATCACTTCTGTCATAAACGTTAACATTAAACTTTTTCTTATTATGAAAAAAAAAATATAAAATTTCAACGTGTTCGTGCAAAAAACCTTGCAGCAAACTTTTATTTCCAAAAAAAATGATTTATAGAAAAGGTCGTCAGATTGACCCAAAGGCTTTTATAGTACAGTTAGATTTGATCCCTCCCACGGTTTCGCACACATTTCACACAAAAATGCCATTCTTCTACCTGCTCGTGTGTCTTGCAGATTTGATATCTTTTGTGAAATATTTTTTGCTTTAATTTGTGACAATTATATCGGTATCCAAGTTTTTACCTGCTTTTTTCTGTTTTCGAATCTTTATGACGTTTCGCGCATTAGTTTGTTTTGGTGGGGATATCTTCCAGTTTACTGTTAGTTTTAAAGGTTAAGAATCTAATGTGAAATTCTATTTTTTGGGATAACTTTTTTAGATTAGACACTTTATATAAATGTTGAGAAGATCCTCCAAAATACATTGAATAACAGTTAAATAATTATTTTTGCACATTTAAAAAAAGAGTTTTTACAGTGTGTATTGGGATCACTACATAGTACATAGTAAAAAACAAAGTTGCTTCCTCTGTTCCTTTGTGAGCTTAAATTTGTGAGTTTAAAACTACGCAACGGATTTTAATGCGGTTTTTTTTATAAATAAAGTGATTGAAGAAGAAGGTTTATATGTATATTTCATATCCATGCGAAGCTGGGGCGGGCCACTAGTGTACAATAAATTAAATGTCTCTGGACCAATTATGGAAATCGATCTAACCGCAAAGTAGGCTACCTCCACGCTTGTGTTATGGGTCATTCGTCAATGCCTAAGTATAACTTAACAATTTACCGTTTCGTTGGTCGATCATTTAAATACAAGCTTTTCACCCCGGCTCAATAGCCTATAAGAAATCGAATACGAGCCTTGTCAATACAAGGCTCGGATTCGATTTCTTATAGGCTCTTTTTGCCAGGCAGCTCGTAAAAGGCGAGCATAGGCTTACCGTCACTAACACCGTAACATCCTACTAGGTGGTAGAGTTTCGCAGCAACTCGCCTGGATTGATACCACCGCCTTACCTATTCCTGCCGCCATAGCGTCAGTGCTGGTCAATGACGTGTTCCGCTTGAGAGGGTAAGTTGGCTGGTAAATTTACTTTTGATCGAGGTCTAACATTACGTTAACATTTACCAACGAGCGTTACCAACCTGAGGTCGAGACCTCAAATCCGTTAGCTTGTTTGCCTTCCAATATCATAAAACAACACACTAATTTGTGTGCTGAATATATTATATGTGATAGGTAAACTTAGGTAGATATCTGTGTTACTTGGTCTATGTGTGAATTGAATTTATTTTGGTATGTATTTAAATATTATTACACTACTTACGTATGTTACTAATACTTGATATGTTAGTAACATATTTTGTCTGTCGCTTTTCCTGTGAATTCATGCAAAATACACAGAAAACGTAATTGATCATGGTCTAGATTTCACTGCAAGGAATTTGTGTCCCATTTAAAAACTTTTGTCAAAATTCATCAAATAAATTAAAACACAGCATTAAAAAACAGCCCTACTTGATGAATCTTAATGGGTTATTCAATTAAAAATTGCAGTTATAATTTGTTGATGCGATAGCAAATTAAGGTTTATCAAGAACTTGCGACCTCTTAAATTCTATGTTAAATAAATAAATATAAATATACCTGGACAAGTCACACAAATCGAATCTAACCACAAAGTAAGCAAATTATATGCTTGTGTTTTGGGTGTTAGTCAACGATACTAGTACATATAAAATACTTAAATAGATACCAGAATAAATATAATACGTTTTTAAAGTCATCCACTTATGTTTTAATAACTTCTCGCAAAAAAAACCTGATATAGGTCACTACCTGAACGTTATTTTTTATAAACTTATGAAAGAAATCTCACTCACCAGTTTTAATTACTATAACTGACTTTTTAACAAAAAATAGTTTTTGTTACTTTGGTTTCAAATCTGAATTATTTAAGCTCATCGGCGTGCTCTTTCCCTATTACATATAAATTGATTAGAGACGATCTATTAAAATGTGAAACTCTAAGGGTTATCCAGGTAGGCTGATGATATTGCGTTTTGTCGAATGGATTGCGGTCTAAAAAACCCTCTCTCTGCATGTGCCATTTAAAAGGAACTCGATAAAAAAGAGATTGTTGAGCAAAGAATGGCTGGCAAGGGTTAAGGGAAAGACGAATGTGAAAAGGTAAAACTTTGGCCGATTGTAATAATGACGTTGGATATTGGTCACTTAAATATTTCGCCTAATTTGTATTAATTAATTATGTAAATGATTTAGATGAATTTTGTTAAGTTGTGAATTGAATTCGGGTAAAAGTGGTATCTTACAAAAAATAGAACAGTTATTTTAACTGCAAAAATCATGGCTCTAAAGTCACTATCAACTACATACTTATATTTTTTTTAATTTATGTATGTACCAAAAAGATAAGACTAACATTTTAATATAATATGTGTTTTTTCAGAGCATGCTTCAGTTGCAGCTAGTTCAAACATTACAATGATATTATAAAGTGTGAAAGTGCAGAAGTAATTCCTATCTATATTTGTATATATGTATACATAAAATTAATCCTCATTTTCCGTCATTGCATCACGACTAAACGGGTGGACTAATCTTGCAAATATTTTATTTGCTGTGTTTGTTATAGTATGGACAAAGTTCTTATGAAAAGAAAACCGGAAAATAGCAGCGAAAATGGAAAAACAATGTTTTAATCTTTACAAATTGTCAAGCGATACGAAGTTCGTTGGATCAGCTATTTAATCATAGTAATTTGGTTTCACCTAATATTTTGAGATTATATGTCCAAAAAAGAACATTGGTAGGATGGACAATTATAATAGCAGAGGATAGACGATTTTTGTAACGGGGATACCTTGTTTAACATCAGTTTCGAAAATGGATGATATTACTTTTTAACGATGACAAATCACATTTGAAAATGTATTGTGACAAAATTGAAATTAACAATAATGAACACATTAAATTTGAAATCCCAAGACCAATATTTCAAAGACCAATTCTTCAAAACGCACTATACGATTACCTTAATGTGGGTTGGTACAAATTGTAGGCAGTAATCAATTTTTTTCAATATAAAAACAAAGCGATCGAGAGGGGGTTTTTTGCGTCGCTTTCACAACATGTGCAATGCACAATCGTCTGACCCAGTTATACACTTCCTTTGCATTAAACGGTTAATAGAACATCTTAAAAGCAAATATATGTTAAGGACTTTTGGTAGTAATGTCACGTGATGCGTTTCGATTCATGTAAAGAGTGATCTGTGTTTAATTTGGCAAATATTTATCTCTCTAAATTAACGAATTCGCAGATACACAGTTGTGGTAAAACTTTTGAAGCGAAACTTCTTTATCGGGGTTAGAAAAAAATTTAGTGTAACATTTTTTCGTTACGCGCCATCTTTTTCTTATCCCTACCACGCGTGATTCGAAGTATACTTTCTCAGCGGAGTAGAGATTGGCAATAAACTTTATTTAACCAATTTCTGAAAATCAAAAAATTTTTTTGAAAAATAACGTCATAAAGAAGTTTCACTTCTTCACTTCTTACGAGTGTACGCTAGTACACTCACACATTTTTTTTTAAAGCCTCGCGCCTAAATGATTAAATTATTTTTGTCGAAT
>NJDD01001684.1:43576-92125 GCA_002245505.1 Calephelis nemesis | reverse complement strand
TCAGAATAATCTTTATTCAGGGGATTCGTGTTCCATTCCCAACCAAAGTAAACATTTGTTTAATGGATACAGAATAAATAAATACATACATACATACATATATTCACGCCAAGTCCCTTATTGGGTAGACAGAGAGTATTGCGTGCCATACCTTACGATCCTGACAAACCTGCCTGGCTTCCTTCACATTCATTACCCTTTTCTTACAAACACGCCGGTTTCGGAGACTATTGAGTCTTGACACCACCCTCGGATAATATCCGAGTGATCTGATCGTGGAATGTCAAACATGGTCTCTCCGGGTATAATATGTATAGAGTAAATACAGAATGAATGATACCTGTTTCATGTATTTTTGCAACTTATATTTCTATGCAATAGTATCAGTGACAAACATACATATCATAAGTAATTAACAATGATTTTAGTGTAAAGTGAGATCAATTTGTCCATTTTTGTAGCCACAACCTATACTTATTTTTTTGATTTTAAAACTACAGTGGGATTTACAAGATGTACTGAATTTAAATGGCTGAATCTAACATGACTTTGAAAATCATTTATTTTACACAAATATCTTGTAGCCAAGCGCATTACGGAGTAGGTAGAGCGTATCAAATGCCACTCGTCAACTTGCAAACCTTCTTAGCTTCTTCCGCATCCATTACTCTTTTTATACAAACCCGTCAGTTTCTGATATTCTTGACACCACCTTCGGATAACACCCGAGCGATTTGATCGTGGAAAGTCAAGCTTGGTCTCCCCGGGTACCAACATTAATCCAAATTCGCATTGTATATCTACTTTGTCAATCTTTCACGTCATGCTTTTCACAAAAGCGAAATAACAATACAAGCATTTTTTTATTTTTAGAATACAATGCGGTTTTGCAGTCATTTTTAACACAGATTATTGGCTGCCGGGTAACCTAGAGAGTAAGATGGCGAAAGACATACTTTTTTTTATGACAGTGGAAGGCAAACAAGCAGACGGGTTTCCTGATGGTAAGAAATTCACGCCGCCTAGAGACACCAAAGGTGGTAATGGCGTGTTGCCAACCAGAGACCGGGATGTTAGGCCTCGAGCAAAAGTAAGTTTATCGGCTACCTTACCCTCCGAACCGGAACACGTCATTACGTTATGGCGGCAGGAATAGGTAAGGCGGTGGTACCAATCCGGGTGAGTCGCTGCAAAACTCTACCACCTAGTCAGATGTCACGGTGTTAGTGACAATCTTATGGATACAATTTCTTAATAATCATTCGATTGATTTAATTTTAGTGACTGCTAAAACTAAACAAATCCTATCGTGAATGGACTGTAAGTCTTACTTTGTGAGAGGAAAAAATCCTAAAATAAAAAATTTTAGTAACCCTTCACAAAACCTACATGTAACGTAGACAAGAATCATCAAAACCACGTCATCTTTTAGAAAAAACCGCATCAAAATCGATTCATCCGTTCAAAAGTTATGATGCTACAGACTGACACTGAAACACAGACATGTAAAACATAACACCCCTAGTTTTCCGTCGGGGATTGAAGACAAAAGGCTGAGGTGGCGATGAAGTCTGTTTTCGTAATATTACAAATATTTCATATAGATACAATAGTTTCATTATTTTCTAGATTACTAGGCTTATCAATAGTGCGTGACTCTTGCCGAGCGTGCGTTAGAATTGCGACGTTTTTCCGCGTAATTATTGCTTGCTATTGCTTATCTGTGTAAATTGCTTTATATATTTAAAAATACGCATGTAAAACTATGATCTAGGATTTTGTCACCTCGTTGGTAGAATTGTTATTGCATACGCCTAACGATTCGGGCTTCATTCCCGACTAAGAAAGCATTTTTGTGATGAGCTGTCTGTATTTTTATTTCAATCTGTTTACTAATTGGTTTTTCGCCTAACTACATTGATCAACTGCGAGGCTCGGGTTCGATTTCTGACGGGGCAGACATTTAGATGTCTGCATTTCCGGATCTCGGTGTTTATTAAATTTATTCTGGTATCTATTTAAGATTCTATGTATTAGAATCATGGACTAACTCCCATAACACAAGCATGTAACTTGCTTGCTTTGGGGTTGGGTTCAATTTGTGTGACTTGTCCAGGGATATTTATTATTTATTTATTTATATTATATGCGTAGACAAATATTAACTTGATGTCCTATATCTTTCTATAATGGTTTAATTTAAGAAAGAGGATAAATTTCCCCCTTGTTGTTCAGGGCTCCTTTGCAGAATACACCATCTGCCTTCCATCCAGGAACTAGGCTAGAGTTTGAGAATAATATTACGAGTTCAAAATAAAGTAATTAAATCCAATAATTGTTATTTAAAAAAATACAGTAACTTACAAGGCTCGCCTTGTACGAGCTATAGTCTAACCGTTACTAACACCGTGACATCTGATTAGGTGGTCGAGTTTCGCAACGACTCATCCGGATTGGTGCCACCGCCTTATATATTCCTGCTGCCATAACGTTATGACGTGTTCCGGTTCGGAGGGTTAGGTGGCCGGTAAACTTACTTTGCTCGAGGCCTAACATCCCGGCCTCAGGTTGGCAACGCACCATTACCACCTTTGGTGTCTCTAGGCGGCATGAATTTCTTTCCATCAGGAAATCCGTCTGCTTGTTTGTCTTCCAATATGGCAAAAAATAAAATAAAAAATAAACTGTCTACTGACAGTTTATCTTTTATTTTATTTTACATAACTAGGTATGCGACAGTTTTTACTGTAAAAGTGAATAGAATACCAATGAAGCGGTGGTTAATACAAAAATTATTTTGTATCTATTTGTAATAATAAGAGTACGTGACGTTTTGTAGTCGTGTGGTAAAGTCACGCCGAAATCTATTCTACGGACGGTAATGGTTCTAAAGGAAGTAAATTTCCTTTTAACAGTGACCACCTGATCCTAGCTGTGGCAGTTTTTACGAGATTTGTTTATCATAAATAGGCAAGGCAATAATGTTTCAAGTTCAAAATTTAGTAACCAAAATCAAATAATTGTTCTTAATTCTTACAAAGCGCAACTAACTGACGATATTATAAGTCGATGGTGACTACCCACCAATCTGCTCAATCGCATGTTTCGCAAATCTCAAAAATCAAATCATCAAAAACCGCAAAAAAAATGAAAGTCGTTTATAAATATAAAAAAATGAAAAGAATTCTTTGTTTCTCTTTATTTTCTCTTATTACTAAAACAAAACTTGTTTAAAATTAATTTTCAGCTAAGTCAAATTCGAGATCAAGATCAATTTTTTCGTTGTGTTAGTTATAGGCAGGAAAATGTTCTTGAAGAGCCGAGAAAATTGCAGGAAAAAAGGGAAAACAATGCAGTAATCTATAAAAACTGTTAGTAGCTGTTAATGTCAAGGGATACGAAGATCGCCGAGTCGGCTAGTATTTTATACATGTATGTCGTTAGTGACATATTGAGAGCAGTTCTAGCTATCCGATAATATTGTGATTTCAACCCATCCAAAGTACCCATTGAATTATATATATAAGTAGGTAGATACATACAATTTCAAACAAATCGAATCAGCCGCTTTAGATGAGCTAGATAACATATACTTAAGATATATGAAATCGGTAGCATAAGCATAACCGCACCGTATTAGAATGTATTTAAAAAAAAACTAATATTTTGTGGTATTTTACTTAGAGCAGTTACGTAGTTCAACTAAACTCATTTATTTATAGTTTTACAGAATGTCAAATATTGTCATATTGTTAGTAAATAATATCTTCTAGCTCACGATCAGCCAAATACACTTTAGCAACACTGTGTGATAGATGGAAAACCTATCGCCAATTGGACACTTGTATAGTACCGGGCTACTTTGTTTTTATTAGAAAAAATGAAAAACATATTACGAGTTGCCCCAGCTGTGAATCGAACCCGTGGCCTTATGCAGTCATAATTATGTTCATCGATATTCATCCTACAGTATCCTTAAGATTATTTTTAAGTATCCGTGTAGAAACGTAAACAGTATAGTATGCTATTTGTGTTAGTATGTTTGGGCAGGAAGCGACGTCACGAGCGGGACGAACGGAGAACGCACCGTATGTTGAGGCAGGCCGAGTGACGCCCCGTTACACTGCTCTCGACTGTTCGAACATTACGTCGACTGACACTTTATTTAGGCTATGATTTCTATATACTAGCTGTTGCCCCCAGTTTTATCTACAAAACACTAACAAACTATGCACTTGACGCTAGCATAATAGTAATTATAATCAAAGAAATTCTCAGATGTTAAAAAAAAATGTTGGTTCGCAATTTTTCAACCGCGCATTTTAAATAGTCATCAATTCTTTGATTTTTTTTAAATTTTCAATCTGTCAAAACCTACTACAAAATATAAGGAACCTTTTTCCCAAAGTATCCTGCTTCTTTAAAAGAACTCTCCAAAGAATAAAAGTGTAACTATGTCCAAAAATGGCTACACGTTAAAGTTTTTGTATGTAGATACATTAAAAATAAATAATTAAAATAGTTTTAAAAAAGTATCATAGCATTGCAAATAGTATTACAGAATAAATTGTTTAGACGCATCCCGTCTCAATAATCTATCCAAATTATTTCTTTGGGCCTAAATGCTTGTGTAATTGTCATATACTGGTGAAAAAGTTATGTTTGATTAAAATCGGTAAAGTACGAGGGCAAATATTATCTTAAATTATTGACTTGCTACAAAATTATAATTGAATCTGTCAAATTATTTATTTCACACAGTTTACATAATACCTACGTACCTATTTCATTAAGGAAAATGTTGTTACAAACATTTTGAAACATCTTTTAAATCGTGTTGATTTTTATTGGCTTGCATTATCTGCAATTATATATATATATTATCTATTTAATGTTTAAATGATTTAAATTATATGTATTTTACTACTATAATTAGATAATTACATACGTATAACTACTCTACAAATTTAATTTTAGTCTTTTTTCGAAGATAAAAGGAAAAGTACGCACTTAACAGACTTAGATCTAATTGCACATGCCCTTAATTTTATTTCGGACCTTTAAAAACAGAAAATCTGACAAAAATTTCGACAAATGTTACATATAGTATATCAACACACAGAAATCATTTAGGTGACACAAGCGTGATATTTTTCTGAAATATCTTAATGAAAACATAATGACTTCATGATATTTATAATAAATGTAATATTAATTACAGATTATTATAAAATGTTTAGGAATAATAAAATTATGTCTCTATAGTCACCAAGTCCTTTCCAGCTAAATTGACGGTATGTTGGTAGGTATTTAGGTTTGTTATTTATATTTAAATTGAACATTATGTACCTATCTACGTAACTATTTGAAGCGGAATAGTTTTGATATCATGAAATATCTGTACCTAAATAATAACTATTTTGAAGTAATAAATATTGTCTAAATAAAACAATCCAATTATTTAATAACACATGTACTTTTATTGCTTTTGTTATGATGAAATAACTCCGAAATCATTCTTCTTTTAAATATACCTATATATTATAGTAAACTAGATATACCTATTATATATACATTAGCGTAACACATTACAAATATGTAACAAAATTGTGTCCCATTGAAATTCGTGTAAAATAACAAAGTAGATAAACTAGCAATGTTTGACAAAGTAATAATAAGATCCGGTCGGCGGTAGCAATGGCCAGCTAGTTTCGGCAAGGCCAGACAGGGGCAGGACTAAACCACCGCGGGGGGAGGCAAAAGTGCAATGTCCTCGCCAACATCGCCAGAGATGCCTTGCTTGACTATACGCTTATCTAAACGTCGAAATTTATAAGAAACATTCGAGACGTTTCTATGTGTGGGTTAGCCATCGACTATACTTATTACTTATTGAGGTAGGATTTTATTTAGCGAGAATAAAAATGGTACTTCTCTTTTCTTATAAATATGGCTTTCCTTCCTTTTTCACGACTTATTTAGCCAATGTCAGGTACGGGAATGTTACTTCTCAGATTTTGTTACAAGTGCCATATTCTATAGGTGATAAAAATATTAAGAAGTGTCTTAGACAGTTCTTAAAGTGAATTAATTAGGTATTTAATGTTGCTAGTATTGCACGTTATAATTTTTATGACTCTACATATTATGTTATAATCACTTCTTCAGAATCAGGAGCAAAGAAGTTTTATTAATATTATATAGTGTGATAATTTATATACCTAATGAATGTAAATAGTTTTTTTTTTTTATAAAAGACAAGGTCATTTTTGTGAAAATAATTACAAAGCTGAAAATAACACATCCTAGGTTTTGATTTAATTTAAGTTAGTTATGTGAATGTATGAGTATGTTATACACAATATAATGTTTTTCCTCTGTGGGCTAGTAGGTACCTAGTCCAGTGTTGGCGTGTACTTTACATGTGGTCCCGGGTTCGATTTCAGGGACAGAAGGGCGTTTGTTTTAAATTTTATAATAGAAACCAATTTGTCAGGGATTGGACAAGTGCCCTGTTTGCAATAGGTTTGGCACCTATCGCTTTGTGGGATTTAGTACCTTCGGCTAATGGTACCTACCATTGTAATGGCCTGGTATGTATGTACTATACCTCTATCAACCGTTTCGGGAGTAGGTACGGGTGTGAAGATACAAAAAAATATCACTTGAGGTATATGTGATTCAGAGTTACTAATTACTACTTGTTAAGAAACGATATTTATTTAGCCACATTAATTGCTATTGGACAACTTTTACAAGTGAACTTTTGCACATTGTATCATAGACATAGCTCTGAGCAAGTCAGAATTCCCACAAATTATAGACTGGTAGGTATATGTTCTATTTAAATTTGATGTACAAAAAATCTCTTGAACTTATATTAAAGTATACTAGTCGTTGCCCGCGGCTAGAGCTAAATAACTCTAACACACGGAGTGTTAGAGTTACTTTCCAGCCTACATCATAACACACAACTATAGCATAACATTACACTATTGCGACGTAAAATAAGGGTACATCAACTAATCTATAATTTAAAAATGAATCGCTAAATTTGTTGGTAAGCCCATAACTTCCGAACGACTGGACCAATCTAGTTAATTATTTTATTATCGTGTTAGTTATTATCAGGAGAAAGTTACAGGGAAAATGGGAAACATAATACTTTATTATTTACCATACTGAATGGGTGAAACGAAGTTCGCCAAACCAGCTAGTTTATAATATTAGAATGGATATTATACAATATAACATTAATACCAATAGCACAGAATATGTGTAGTCTAGTATTGGTTGTTGTTTTTGTAACGCATTATTCTGTAAAGAAAAACGCAAATAAACTTGGAAAGTATTTAGTCACTAACATCAAAACTACATACAGAACAAGTACATATTATGTACGTAAGTTCCGGATGGTATTGGAAGTCGATGACCAAAGTTAAGGGAAGCTGAAGCCATAAAAATTGCCACCAAAGCGAGGGTGAAACCTGTTATTATTTAACGTCTCCATACACCTATGTTGCTTTCATTTGAGTTTGTGTTCCAAATTTGAAATTGAATAAGATTCTATGTTTTGTTTTTTTTAACATGTTGTTTAAGATTGCATGCGAAAGTGATGTGGTAAAGCCATACCTACCTACTTTAATGACTTTTTTAAAATGTGACTACGAATAATAGGTATATGTAGTAAATAGGATAATTATATTTATAGGAGTGAACTATAAAATGCAAATTCCTCGCGCTGGTCCAGGTCTAGAATATACTACATGTATTCTTGCCTTGCCAGGTAACTTACCATAATAATAGTATCATGTTGAGGTCCGGAAGACAGGCTAGTTGATACACAGATTATACACCAAGTTGATAGATCGGCACAACAGATCTGATAGATCAGATCAACAAGATAGCGACTCAGACACTATCTATGGTGTCTATGGATCACAGTTGTCTATTACCATCAATAGAGCAATGCGTTTATTTCATAAAAAAAGATTCAGCAAATAAATAAACAGAAAAAGCGTGTCATATTCTGGAGCAAAGCAGCGCGGGTGAATACCGATCAACTATATTTAAAAGTACAACATCAAAAGCGTATAATGTTCCTATGTAGCTTTTATCTGTACTTGTGCTAGTGAAAAAATCACATTTTTCCATATTAGTCTAAGGCCGCTAAATGGAATAGACCATCTGCTTCTCTGCCAGGCAGCTCGTAAGAGACGAGCACAGTTTCAAATATACAAGGCCACTGGTGAGAGAATACTGAACAGTAACTCGTCCAGTTGGGGATCTCCCGCCTTATTTATTCCTGCCGCCATAATGACGCGGTCGTGTTTTGGTCTGGAGTGGAGGGAAGGAAAGCCGGTGGAATTGCACAATTGCCTTTCATCCAAGCATCTGGACAGCGCAGTACCTGAAAAATCTATGGTGGCAGTATGCAACGGTCATCTCTTATCATTTTGCTGTCCTTTTACACAAAAAAGTGATACTCCCAAATAGACCTGTAACTCGTGCTTGGAAACTGGAAAGCAGTTGATTTTTGATGAAAATTACTGTACAAACTCTATTTGAATTCAACGTGAAGGAAAATATCATTATTGGCTGGTAGTTTGGTCGTATCAATTATTGATTGAAATATCTGCATTTTTTTAAAAATCTCCAAGGTACAGAATTCATTCTTCTACAGTTTTATTGTGAGTATATATTGTATTGCGAAGACACATGTATAAGCCACAAGTCTGTCTCAAGAATTGGGCTACATAGTGCAGAAAGCATCTACAAAGTAACAAAACATCTTTAGTTTTTATATGAGAATATACCAACTTTCACTAAATTAAGATTGTGATTCAATCAAATAATACAATGATTGACATGACAAAATAATATCCTTATCGCAATTTTGAGTCTATTAGCCGATGCGTAGTTCGCGGTCTTATCTCACAACTTCTAATGTGTATTTGCAATTAAGAATCAATTATACAATCGCAGGGTCACGTTCTTCGACGTTAATTGCGATAACCAAATTATAAGAAATGTGTGATAACTGTGTATCAGAAAGTTGAAGATACCTGCGAACATTTTAAAATAAATAGCTCCTTAGAATATGGATGAAACGATACGAGTAAATCCAAGTAGGTACTCGATACTTTTCTCTGATAACAAGTACATTTTAATATCGATACTTTGAAATGAAGTATAGAGTAGGTATCGGTTAAAAATACTCATATCAGTAAATTTTATGGTTTACGTAAAAATAAAAAAAAGGATGTTTATCTTTTAACATTAATAAAAAAAAAATCTTAAATTGAAGTTTCTGAACGCATCCTAATCTTAGTTTTGTGTAGTTAGCAGCCTTGCTTAGAGAGTAGTATCACCATTTCTTGTTTTTAATCCTAACTTATTATTATATCTTTGCTGTCTATTTAATGTATTTATAATAAATACGAAATCAAAATTCTTATTTGTCTTCAAATATTAATTTCGCATGCTATTTACTTATAAAATTAAAAAAAGATGGGTTGCTCCGGGAGTGCCGTTAGAAGTGAAAACTTAAATATTAACGTGCATTTTTGATATTTTTAGGATGGTTACGGAATAATTTTGCACTATCATTTATGTGGCAGAATACAATATTCATTTATTGCGCTATTGTACACAGTAATGACAATACTAACAAGCGCGCAAGCGACCTGCGCCGTCTTAAAAATTTTCGATCAGGGTCTCGTGTCCTGACGCGAGTTTAGAAGTTTTACCCATTCCAACAAAAATGCGCAACGCCGCAAAAGAAGTTTTAACTTCAAAAAATATATGTATCAATATGAGTGACGTATCTCTGACCAAATGACAAGGATTGAGAAAGTAGCGTATGTCATTTATTCTTCTGGTATACTTGTGGTTTGGGTTTTTACTAATGATACTTAAACGTAAGATCCACAAAAATTATAAATGCAATAAACAATCAGGATTAGATATACTAGATGTTCGTTACAGTTATGTATAGTCTGTATTTCACAAATATCTATGTTTATTATAAATATATGTATATTGAACGTGAATATCATCACATCTGTAAATTTTCATTGAACCAGGATGATCGAAACAAGAAACTGGCATGCCCAGTAACTAGTAAATTATGTGACACAGACGTGAAGGGAAGGGGCTGAAATCTTGACCTTGGGGAAGGATCGAAACTATACACGCGGTCCCTGACCTGCCTATTTCGAGTGGCAAGTGCATGTGCCGCGCTGCATGCAATGTGCATACCGAAATAACCACTTGCTCGATCGGCCGGCCTACACCCACGCCTGCGCCCGCGTTGCCGCCTCTGCTACTTTGTAACTATGTCTATAGGCATATATGTACGCCTGACTCGCACCCAAGCGCCATCGACACGCCTATCCATAACTATAAACAGTACAAGTACTCGAACCCTCACAATAACCGCTTGTCATAATCCACCAGATACAAACAAATCAGTCACGTACCCATCCATTAGCCCTGCTTAGATTATAAATAAAAAACGTAGAGCAGAGCTTAATAAGTAACCAGATAAGCGCATGGTAAATTGTATAATGTACGGTTAGGAAAAATGGAGGGCGCCCACTAGTTTGATAGACGAGGGAAAGGGTCGCCTCAAGGCTGCAGCCGAGGCACTTTCTCGAAAAACATGGAGCGCTGCATTAGAAGAAATTAACATTTATATTAATGACACTCATAATTTACAATAATAGATGTAAGTTGTTGCTAGGTGACCTACTTAGAGGAAATATATTTTTCTTTATGACATTTTTTTTGTTATTGTTTTATAGATTAAATAAGAGCAATTTCTTCTTTTTTTATTTTATTTGAACGTAGTTTATTTGTGAAATATTCTAATCTATTTTTTTCTTAAAAATAGATTAGAATATTTCACATCTCATCATTAAACTTAACAATAAAATTTTTGGTTGATTTCATTATTTAAAATAAAATACAACCATTTAAGTTATAACTTTTAAACTGAAAACACCAAAATTTACAAATTGTGTTATATATATACTCGTCTAAACAAAATACAAAATAACATACATATAAATCAAACAAATGTATTCTTCAAACTTCATGCTTTAGTAATAATGTTTGAATTTTCATTAAAATGAAGATATCTGTTGCTGAAAATTTTTAACAATTTCAAATTCTAACAAGACAGCTAGCTTCCCGTATAATTGTCACATTTATTTCTAAATATTTATCGCTGTTTACTTACTTTACTACTTAGACTTAGCTAACTTGGTAGATAATTATATTTATATATATAATTAATTAGTGCTATTTAGATCCTCGAGTTTTTTTTATTACGGTATGCTTAAAAAAGTTTTTTAAATAAAAATCAAATAGATTTCCTGATCCTTTCCACGAACAAAAAGACTCAATTTAAACTAAACTTTGATTTCCAAGAAGGTACTTATACAAAACTTTACTATTTTTATGTAAATATGTTTTATTTTTTAACCTCTAAACGGACCACTAGAAAATCATGCAAGCGAATTATCTATACCTGAGGACACTGCTATTTTACATCTAAATTACTCAACAAGCTTTTATGGGAAACATAATTTAGGTAAGATAAATCGGAAAATTACTAATGACTTTTTCAAAAAATATAATTATGAAAAAGTCATCAATAATTTTCCCTATATAACGATAGGATAATCAATATCGTAATCTGTAATGGACGTTGTTGTTTGACATAATACTCGTTAAAGACCTATAAAAGTTATATAACACTATATTGAACTATTTCAATAGCAAGTTTCGCTCTAAATGCGGCTCTACGCTCTCTAGTACGCACACATATGCATATTTCGACTAACACAGCGGTGCGCGCGTATGTGTCTAATCTATTGCGCCCGCGCTGCACTCAAGGTCACTGGCCAGTGGTGACGCGGCATTTCGACCAATTTTTAAAGTTATTTTTGTGTCACAACTTAGCAGCATTGCATTCAAGCTAGTGTTATCTTTCTATTTTAGTAATGTCACATGTCACACATTTTTCAACATTATATTAGCAACGAAAAATAAAAGCTGAAAGCAAGGTAAAACAAAACTTTAAAACTTACTTAAACGAGAAATTGCAAATTAAATAATTTTATTTGGATTTAAGTATGGATTTTAGCAAAGTAAAGCCTTCTTCTTTCAATTTTCTTTAATTTGCTGTGCCATTGAAAAATCACTTGTTATAGGTTGCAGTCTATCGATAAGTCATGAATGTAGAAATTATATATATTTTATATTTTCCATCGTCGGCATTTGGTAAAACTTCCAAATATTCATATTTTTAAAGAAAGAAACACTTGTACTGTTTTACTTATCACTTATAATTTATTACTTTGTAATTAATAGCCTACCGGTTTCGCTTATACAGCATCATCAGGGCTAAAACTTAAACTCCCTGATGATGCTGTGTAAACGAAACCGGTAGGCTATTAATTACAAAGTAATAAATTATAAGTGATAAGTAAAACAGTACAGGTGTTTCTTTCTTTCAAAATAGAAATTATATGTCAAACCTCCTACATTAAAATTCATTTAAACGTTTAATATAAAAAGTACATGATATCCCACATTTGAGAACATTCTGAACAAGCTTGTGCAAGTACAAGTCTGTTAAAATATCATTGAAATCGTTGTTAAGAATCCTGAAGACTCTTACTTTGTAGATGTAATACCAGTTTGAAAGGGCCTGAAAATTTCACAAAAACGTGCAAGAACAATAAGCTTTAAACAGATGATAGTTTAAGGAATTGATAACATCAGTGCATAAACTTGACTCCTCATGTTAAGCAGACGAACTTTCCTTCGGATTGTAGGTACTATTAGTGTTTAGTTTTCTATTCAGTTAAATTATGACTGACTGTCCAATCTTATCACGCGATGCATAGATATTGCCTGCAACTTAAGTTCCTTCTTAACCAATTTTCAAAGAGGAATTTTTATACTCAACCTTCGATTCGATTCGTATTTTTGTTCGCTATTTCTTCGATTAAGTACTATATTAATCCTCACTGGATTGCAGATTTTTAGACAGGGCTTTAAGATTTGCCATATATCTAAATTTATATCTGACGATCTCCAGTTTCACACCATTTTTTCAATAAATTCGTAGTTTTTGAAATCGGTGTAACTGTTAAAAATGTATGATATATTAAAGAAATTTACAAACTAGATGTTGGAAAAGGCGTATTGTCTATAAACCTTCTTTAAAATCCTTTCTGCACTCAGTGAGGTAGTAGTGATCTGGTTGCTTAATGCAATAATAAATAATTGTCAACAATAACTTGCATTGCAATGCACAAATGTCTTAGCCTAAAAGGTAACCTTGGAGGCTTAGATAATAAACATTACTTCTGAGTTATTCTTTGTAAGGTGTTTCTCTCCGATGTTGTAATCACAGGTCTGAATTTGTAGAACTCTTACCCTCGTAGAGCTGGTAAGCTAAACTTGCAATGAGCAAGTAAGCAGCAGCTGATTACATTTTAGCTGCTGCTTATTCTGTTTATAACATGTCGAGCCTTAACGAAAAAATCCTGATCATTCCAGAACATTTCAGATTCAATCGTGGATATTGATAAAGCAATTGACCCGGTTCTAGAATGTCCTTGATAGTTATTTTGAAATACGACTAAATGTTACACTGTGAACAAAAGTGAAGTAATCACAAATTCAAGCCATGGATAAATTAGACCTCCTGTAAAACTAACGAACGAAACTCATTTTTGAAATCAGGTAAAGCTATATTCTAATCTCTTCAAACCATATCCCTGAAGGAGTAGGCAGAGGCAAACATAAGGTACCCACGACTAGTCGAAGACACTATATCCTACAATGTGATAGGTGGCAAGCCTATTGCCAACTGAGCACATATGCAATCCCGGGCAATGTTATTGTTATTAAAAAAAATATTTTCTAATTTTTTGTTGCCGGACCCGGGTACGAACCCGAGACCTCAAGAAGTCAGATTTGACGCCGGCCCGCTAGACTACAGAGGCGACAAAGCTATATTCTAATCTAAAAATATATGGTGAGTTCCTAAAAGGGTTTCAAAAGCGGAGAAAATGATAATGTTAAATAGAATAATAAGTTGTAAGGACACTGCGAGGGTGGACGCCGTCGACTTGTTCTGCCGAATGACTTTAAGCGTCCGGGAGTGCGGCCAACGACCTGCCCAATCTCCGCTGCATTAGCATAGCGAGCAATATTCGTGTCTATCTACTAGTGTTCCCGCATACAGTAAATTTTCCCTATTTTGTGGGAAAAAACTAACATAAAAAAATAACATCACCCAGACCAAGACCAAATCTTGATGTCTTAAACATTAATTGCCATTAAATGTGTATTTAAAAAATATATTATGTTTTAAATTTTAAAAAACAAGATTTTATGAACATGATGGTCATAAAAAGAAATGACATAAGACCAGCAATTATTTTTTTTAAGTTTTGGAACCCGTGATGAGCAGATAAAAATTAGATTAAAAAAAATTAAATTAAATTTAAAATACCTTAACTTATGTCTTGGTTTTGTTACACATATTTAAATCGGAAAGTAAAAAAGAAATTATTTTTATTGTAGAATTATTTTACAAAATGATATAGGGTAAAACCGAAATCGTAACTTGAAACACTGATTCGTCTCTATCTTCGTCACTGTGTGTGTGTGTAACATTATTGTGTGGGTGAGTGCGCCTGCGCTCCCTCGTCGCAAAGCTGATTTAAAATCCATGTGTGCGTTACTAGACCAAATGCACGCTATGAATGTATTCCCGTCAAGAAATGTGTTAGTAGTTCTAGTACAATATTAATTACATTCATTTGATTTGAAGATAGTAGACAACGCCGGGTACTTTAAACCAGCTGCTCCAATATTATTTACTGTCTATGTATTGTCTATCCCTTTGTTTACATGGAAACTCAACCCACTAAAATCATATTTTCTTGGATTAGTAGCCCACGTGCTTTACGAGACCAGAAAATCGCACCATAATAAATTTCATCCAGATCTGTTCAGCCTTTCAGCCTTTTGAAAAAAAAAATCTATCTATCCCCCATTTGCCAAAACTTTTGCATCATACAGATTTCTAAATGAAAAGTTTTGTGCTTTTGTGGCTAAATTGCTACACAAACTTTTGCGAACTTTGACATACAGAAAATCAAAGTTTTCTTTGATTCATAATTAAAAATAAATAAATACATTATAGTCAACCTATTAGCTTATAAGTACAGCGTTCAGTAAATAAACTATAATTAGATATTAAATATAATAAATCTAGTTGTAAATGGTCTGCGAAATCGTCGTGAGTTCTTTCACAATGTTAATGTAGAAGAAACTAGGCGTTATGCACTCATTGCTTTATGCTAAACTTCAAAGAAAATTAGCGGAAAGATAGATAAATTTAATTTATTGCGTATATAAAAATAATTATCAATTAATTAATTACAAAATAGTTTAACACTATACGCTTATTTTAAACTGATTATCGGTATTTTTGTAAAATGTAAGTACGAGCAGTTTTTGAGTAGCTTTAACTGATCATCTTAACGGGGCACTCTCGTGTCCACAGATCACACGATCAAAATAAAAAAAATCACTTTGGCCGTATATTAGAAGCATTTTTTATTACATGTGTATAATTTTAAAACTATAAAGTCTGGATTAAAACCTAAATGAACTGGCAAACAAACTCAGCAAGCTTGTTTCTTTCTCTCGCTTTACTAGAAAAACTATATTTTTTTAAAATATAGTTTTTCTAGTAAAGCGTACTAATGTAAGAATTATAGCTTAATTTCTTAAGATAGTCAGACTTATAGTAAATAAAACGAAAGAAAAATTATTTACTTTCAAATGTGACTACGGTGTTATCCAAGTATCTTAACAAAATAGTTGTAATTTTAACCTGTGTTGCCAGAAACAAATATGATTTATCTAAGTTTTTGCCAAGCATTTATAAACTCACCTGTCGCAGCGGTATATCTGCTATTAAAAAACTTTTGATATAAAAGGATTGTTGACTCCACACATAGATGTGTATGTGTATTGTATGATGTTGCACAGCGTGGATGTGTGAGAGGCCGCGGAATGCAGCGACGCTGCTATAATTTTTGGTTAGTGGCTTGTGATAAAAAGATCAAGTTCAAAGGGCCATCAGTCTCCGTTGATATAAGGTGGAGGATGGGACTAGTTTGAACTGAAATATCAACACCAAATTTAAAATGTTTTTGTCAACCTTGCTCCCTTTGAAAATGTCTTTATAACTTTACTTAAACTTATATAATAACAATAATAAAAATATTTTATATTGCCTACACTTATTGCCGTCAAAAATGTAAAAAAATAACTTTTGTTTTTAAACTAATTTGTTCGATTTGTCATACTGCAATGACCTTCGGCCATATTGCCTCATTTTTTAAATAGAAATTATAGATTATGAAAAGTTTCCAGAGTAGTTCCTGTTCCTAACTCTGTTAACAATGCTAGAATGGGCGAGCGTTAGTTTTTCAGCTACTAACACTGTGATTGTAACTAGGTGTTAGTTTTGAAATAATAATAAATACTAATTACGTGCTTCTTTAAACGTTCCTGACGCTATACGCTACATCAGTGCTCGCTATTTTTATGTTACAGTTTGGCGGTTAAGATAATCGGTAAACATTTAACGTATACAGACGTGCATTTCATATCATCAAAAATTTGTTTGCCCTGACAAATCACAAAGGACAGGTTTAGGTGGCAAACAATATTTTTAATTAAAAAAAACACAAAGTATCATCAAATACTTGAACACAAAATACTCATATTACAGCAAACAATGAAACAAATTGACATCTTTGTTAAAAAACTTCAATGTTGAGAGCAAAGGCTTCATATCAACAAGCATTTTACAATTATTAAAACTTAAGTGCCCTAAAAGTGGCTTTTTGAACCAATAAAAGAATGCTGCAAAAAAGGATCACACTCAGTAGCAATTGCACAATCGACGAATAAGTATCTATTGTCATAATTCTGAAGAATAATTGCGAAATTGTCGCACTAATTTGCATGAACCAAAATCATTGGCCATGTTCAAGGAATTCAGCTTTGAGGCAAACTTTTTAGGGACATTGTATTTGGTTACCCAGTTTAGTACCTGCTTGCAAACATTTCAAAAAAGTTTATTAAACGCTCGTAAAACTTTTGATTGCGTAATTTTCTGCATTGTATTTTTTACTTCGCAACCCTTTTTGCTCGCTTTTGTTTGTTTTAGGGATGCGTAAAACCAAAAACAAAATGGCGCGAAACACCAAAATGGTGCAAAACATCAAAAACTGCGATGATTATTTTTTTGTTATAATATTTACTTGATGCTAATATTTTTTTAAACATTTTTGCATAAGACCGCGAACAAACACACACCCTTGAGTAAGACACAACCGTGGCCTATGGAATATAAACAAATGAAATAAATAAATATCTCTGGACAAGTCACACAAATTGAATGTAACCCCAAAGTAAACATATTATATGCTTGTGTTGTGGGTGTTAGTCAACGGTACTAATACATAGAATATACTTACCTAAATAGATACAAAATAATTTAATAAACACCCAGACTCGGAAATGCAAACATCTAAATGTTCATCACACAAATGCCTGCCCCCGTCGGGAATCGAAACCGAGCCTCGAGGTTGGTTGGCGTAGTTAGGATATCATATATGTTGTATGAGCGACTCTGTCATGTGGTCGGCAAGGTAATAGTCCGCTGAAATTGTAAAAACCTCGCGCTTACCAACATATTAGCCATTTCAAAAAAAAAAAAGTGGTCGGGGTGTTAGACTTAAAGTACACGTATACCGGTTACCTTACCATTTATACCGGAACACGGTAGTGTCACACAAAAGTAAGTAAGGCAGTGCGCCACCAGACAAGCTGTTGCATAGCGCTTTCAGCGTCATGAGGCATAAAATGCAAAATCTTACTCTTGATGTCCCAAAAATTAAGTTCATTTCATATATTTATGACATAAGGAGACAGAAGAAGATAGGTATACACTTCACATGTAGACGTCAAAAATAAGATGTTATCAACGTGAGGCCTAGAGCCTCAGAAGCCTCTGGTAGTGCTAAACTTTCAACGAGGATACACGCTAGTTAACTAGTTAATTAGACGCTAGTTGCAGACACCAGTCTCTTACTTCGTTATTTGGTTTTGAATATAGATTCTGTTAAACTGTTTGTAAGCGAAATAAATAATTTTGAATTTGAATTTGAGTTAAAAGTTGATGTGACTAATAAGGAAGGATATGTATTTAATCATTATTACATACACATCTTCAAGCCAATTCGCTGATGTGGTGGGCAGATTATCGAGTGCTAAATATCACGATCCTTACAGAGTACAGACCTGCCTGGCTTCCTCCACATTCACAGTTTCAGAGACTCTTGATACCATGAAACCTGAGCGATTTAAACGTGGAATGTCAACCAACCCTCCCCGAGTAAAGTTCTCGACATTTGTATTGTGTATCTACTTCGTTAATAAGGAATGTAGTTAGTATGTATTAAAAATATCGGTTCTGCTCTATTAATTTTTTTTCCATCATCCCATTCATAAAATACGAAATAGACTTAGACTGGTTATTTGGTCACATGGGATGGACCATACAGGACAGCAAACAAGCAGACTAATTTCTTGATAGTATAAAATAGTAACTGAACATGTCAACAAATATGTTAATATGTTGCCAACGGGAAGCTAAATTCTTAAACCTCTTTCAAATTAAACATGAAAATAACGTTTACTGGATTTCTAGAGGTAAGAATATGAAAGGCATTAATCTTCTTTGGATGAGACAAAACTTAAGTGTGCTGTAAGTATAGTTAGTATACGTAGAACACCAACAGTACGAGCAATTCGTTCGCTATAAGAAAATGGTGACGGAATCAACCTGCAAAGTCCTGGACCAATCAAAGCTCAGAAATGAAAATTATCCGATTTAATCCGTCATAGACGTTGCTAATTTGATAATCTTACTATTTTCTTAACGCATGTGAACTGTAGTCGCAACCACGGTGCTATTGACAAGAACCTACTCGTAATATACATTTTTAGGAGCTACCCAATTTAAGGTGATTGTTCAAAGAATCTTAAGGTTGTCTGGTAGAGATCGCTCTGAAGCGATAAGACCTCCTTTGTGCACCTAAGTTAATATAATATTTAGCTTAGGTGCACAAAGGCGGTCTTATGTGTAGTGGAAGAGTGTGTTTTTTGTAAATTTTGGTGCATGATATAGTGTATTCATTCATTCATTCAAAGAATCCTGAAATCTATGCACGATAAAATAAATTTGAGTACAGAACCCGCTTTATATGATTTCCGCTCGTTTTAAAGTTAACCAGTTCCGGATCGGGCGGCATCTTTACAAAGTTTTGGAGGTTGTAAAGTAATACAGTGTTATTCTTTGCGAAATGTGTGCAATAGGAAAGGGTTGCACATTTAGTTTCTTTATTCGATTCTTGTTCAGTATTCCACCATTAAAATAGTCGTAATACTAACGGTACTTTCTTCTTGAAAACCGTTTTTGACGCCACTTTAATAGTGATTACATGGGCCGATGTTATTACTTATCGTTGAAATAAAAGACACTTGTTACTTTTTTATGACATTGAAAGGCTAACAAGGAGTCCGTTTCAAGATGGTAAGAAATACACGTCGTTTGGATTTCGATTTTTAGTGTCTATTTACCAAAGTCGTAATGGTGCGTTGCCAATCTATAGGACTAAGTTGTTAAGTTGTTTCTGACTACTCTATCTTTCAGACAGAATATTACAACGGCATATCGAGGCGAGGTTATGGCAGGCGTAGGGGGTAAGGATTCGGGTAATTAACACCATGACTAACAGAGTCATTGGTGTTAGTAACAGTCAAATTAAGACTAGCCTCAACCTGTTTATTAAGAAAATCAGTCGATTTCTAGGAGCGTGAGAACGTGGGAAACTCAGGTCAACCAGGATAATGCTTTTTCTTTTTTTTATAAGAGTAGGTAAATGAGCATATAGATCACCTGATGGAAAGTAATCACCGCTGCCCATGGACATCTGCAACACCAGGAGCATCACAGATGCGTTGCCGTCCTTTAAGGAATGAGAACGCTCTTTCCTCACTCATTTGTTGTCCATAACTTACTAGACCTATTTATTAATCAATAAATTTTAAAGAAACAATGTCTACCATATTAAATCATCTTATATGATCACTCTTAGTTTAGTGTTGAGTAAGATTGCCGAAAGAGAGAAATAAGTGTCACAAAATGAAGAAAAATTGTCTTGTTTTTCAAAATATTTAACAGAGAAAATACCCTGTAGGTTTCAAAACTCGTGAATCTTAATGTGAAGAAGTAGGTTGTAATATCCTCTTCAAGTAAACACTTTGCAAAATAGCTGACATAAAAGTAAAAAACAAAGTATCTTCACCCATATCCTCGAAGGGGTAGGCAGAGGCACAACCAGGGCACCCACGACTAGCCCAAGACACTAAGTCCCACAATGTGATAGGTGGAAAGCCTATCGCCAAGTATAACTGCATTTTAATGGCTTTTTTAAGAAGAGCTTTAATTTTATGTGAACTTAAATATACTTTAATTTATTTACAAGTTAATCGCCAATCAATTCAAACTCTTGATTGAACAAGATGAGCAAATACTCGACATTACGTTTTTTAATTTTTGATTGAAAACTCAAACTCTTTTTTATTGAACACGATGAGGTTATTTATTCGACTTGTATATTTTGTAAGTTTTTTGAAGATATATTTGTTATGCTAAGAGTATTACTCGGCCAATAACGAACCGATTTTGAAGTTTTTTTTAAAGGTAGGTCATAATTTCGATGTGGTCCCGTAATAATTTTATCACGATTCGACGAGTGGTTTTTGAGTTAAACTTATTAATGTATGAATTTTTATTTATGAATTAGGAATATCTTTTATAATGATGTCCACAACATAGATGAATTTTTATGCTAGTACTAGCTGTCGCCGCGAGCTTCGTGCCACACGTTCAGTGTTGTATGGAAAAAATTAAAATTTTATTTTTCCTTGTTTCCTGGCAGCTTTTCCTTTCTTTTAACCTTCCCTGGACTTGAACAAATAATTCAAAACCAAAACGAACGAACAGCAATTGCTTTTTATATATAAAACAATACATATGTTACATTAAGTAAGTATACCTATTATGTATTATAACTAGTATTATATATTATAACTAGTTCTGGGAGGTTGATAAAATTTGTGTAGGACCATCTTGTTATCATTAGCTATAATAATAATATGTATACCTCATAATCTATTACTCCAATCTTGGCCAAATTTATAGAGGAACACCATCGAATTACGACCTATATTTGGGAATCTTTAAAAACATTCATTATTTGTAGAGTCATCATATAACAAACATATGAAACAGACACACACGCACACACACGCAAACATATCTTCAGGTTGAGTCCTTAGAGTATCGAAAGAGAAAAAACATACAGACGAATTGATAACATCCTCCTTTTATGAGTTGGTTAAAAGTTACAAGTTATAACTTTACATGTACAAAAAATAGGAACGTTCGACTTTGTGTCGCCTATTTAAGCATGAACCGTCTTATCAACATTTAATGTTCTATGGAACATTTTGAAAAAACATGACTTTTGTCTTATAAAAAGGTCACCTCCTTTAAGCCAGAGCAAAAACGTGGACTACAGCTAGTAGTTATAATATTATATCGAATATAAAACATAAAAAGAGGTCTAAAATAAAACATTTACAAGTTTTGTTACGGTTTTGGTCGCGAAAGAATGCTATAATTTTATGAATAGCTTATTTTTTATCTTTCACATGTAAATGAAGTTAAAACTGCTGATCTAAATTTATAATACAAATAAAAAAACATAACATACCTACTACATTTAAATAATTCACTTATATACTTTTTTCATTTTTCTGTATATCTTGATTGCACAAGTGTTTTATGCATCTTTCTTTTCAACAACGCGAATATGCTTAAGACCAAAACTTTCTTTTGACGTCGGCTCATCTCAAAGGAGCCGCCATTTCTTTAATTTTTAACAAAGGCGTTTTTATTATCCTTACCTTACCCAGTCGTTTTTTCGGATTTGCACAATTACAAAAATCAAACGATTAAAAAATACATTAAGAAGGGATAACGGCTTAATATTACAATGGGGTGTTATCCATCTCTTTGTTGTGAAAGTCTTATCGTTACGAAAAGTATTTTTTTAAATTTGGCTACAACTGTTTATGTTAAAAAATGAAGCTTATCTTTCTTAATGGAGCGGGTTTTCCATTGTAAAAATAAAAACAATGGTTTAACTGCAAAGACTTTTTTAAATGCAAAAATTGTTCAAAGGCTTTGACGGATAATGTATGTCTGTTAAGGTAGGTAATATATCTCTTGAAAATAAACTTAAAATATTTAGTTCATGCTTTAAAAATTATACTGTTCCGAAGGGTTTATTTAGTAGTGAATGATTCTAATTTACACCATTTATAATAAATATGTGCGTATCTACAAATTTGTATCTGTGGATCTAAAGTTCGAAACTTAAAAAAATCCTCGATTCTAAGGTACTAAATATTCATTACATTCGAGGTACTCCGATTTTTCTTGAAAGTAAACTGCTTTACAGATATTTATTTTACTGCTTGTTTTTGACTTTTGAAGATGCTAAATTTTCTTTAAAGATTTGGAAAGCACGTAAGCAATCGTTTTTTAAGTTAAGGGCAAGACTTGACGGCGGCGTCAAAAATAGGTAATCACTGGATAGTATAAAGCAAAGATGCGTTCTCGGTCCCTATGTATGCTTAGATATTTCAAACTACGCAACGTATTTTAATGCGGTTTTTTTAAAAGATAAAGTGTTTAAAGAGGAAGGTTTATATGTATATATTATAACCGTGCTAAGCCGGGGCGAGTCGCTAGTATATATTAAAGCATTACGCACCAGCGCGAATGCGACCAACGAAGTACTTATCATCTACCACGGTCTTTAGTCACAGTTTTTGAATTAAGTTAACCTCCAGAGATTTGGCAGAATGAAAGGAAAAGAAGAACGCGTCTTTTTATAATAATATTGTATACATATTGAGTAAAATTAGTCATTTTTGGTGGCATTTTCAAAATAAATTTTGTATTTCATGACTTTCTGCAACGACTAATGATCAATTTTGAATAATTTACTCCTGAGTCTGGCAAATCGGGTAACGTGTTCCGGTTCGGAGGATAAGGCAGCCGGTTACTTTTACTCTAGGCTTAACACCCCAGCCTCAAGTGGGCAATGCACCATTACCACCTTTGGTGTCTCTAGACGGCGTGAATTTTTTACCATCAGGAACTCCGTCTGCTTGTTTGCTTTCATAAAACAAAATGATGTAAAATAATCTAAAACTAGTTTAGTGTTAGAGTTATTTTCATCATTGTACTAATTTGGTATTTTAAACTATCTTTGATGAGGACATTGCAAAATCTATGTGTGCATTTTAATTCGATATCTTCAAATACTTAAGACACACTAATTGTTGTCAGGATTAAGATTGCTGAGATTATTTTGTAATATGAAATGCAAAATTAAACACATTATGATTAACGGTAAATATTAGCGCTTAGCCAAAAACTGAAAGAAGTAAATTAAGTTTGTAATTATGACTTATGAATGTATGAGTATAGTTATTATAATAGATAAAGAAACAACATAAAACTTTCATCCATCACTCGGCTAATCAGATACCAAACCAAATAAAACGTATACGCCATGTTCGTCCATTACTCGAATCACCTAAATTGAGGAGACATTATAGAAAAAACATTTTTACTGTTTAACATGGCCGAAGCAAATGACAAAAGTCAATCTACACATCAATCGCCAAACATTGGAAATTTGGGAGGTAGCACGCGACTACTCAATAATGTACGAAATATCGATGTGGGGCATCGCCGCCACCACCATGCGTGGACGGAGGACATCCCTGGCCAAATGTTATTTTAAAGCGGAAACTAATGACTTACCTCAGAGGTTCTCAACCTTTCTCTCTTCATTTAATTGGAAGGCGTATTTCCTGAAAATATATTATTAGTAGCTGTTACCTGCGGCTTCGCCCGCGTTTTCGCAGAAACGTCATTAAAAGTAGCCTATATGTAAATCCAGGTTGCAATTTATCTGTGTTCCAAATTTCAAGCAAATCCGTTTAGCCATTCTAGCGTAAAAGAGTAACAAGCATATACACATCTTTACAAACTTTCGCATTTATAATATTATATATAGTAGGATTTAAGTTATATCTAGACGCTAAATATCGGCAACGATGCGTTGCCAACTGTGTTAATTCTCTTGTGCATGTCAGCCTTACGCTCGAAACTGGAACAAGATCGTGATGGACATTAAATTGGTATAAATTGTGTTTTATACTGATTGAATAAAATCAACTTGTACACAAAGCTAATGTACTTGTTAGGACGGTTAATTTGTAGCTATAATTTACTTATTATAAAACTGCTATCTATAATATAAAAAATATTACAATTACCAAATTGCTATTATTATTTGAAACAGAAACTTATTGACTATGCGAAGTTTTTAATCAACTTAATCAGCACTGACTAAAGTCCTGAATGAAAAAATATATCAACTGAATTCATCATCATCATCATCAGCCGGAAGACGTCCACTACTGGACATAGGCCTTCCCCAAAAAGCGCCACAAGTCACGATCACCAGCCGCTTGTAACCAGCGACTTCCCGCTACTTTGACCAGATCATCAGTCCACCGGGTGGGAGGTCGTCCAACACTACGTCCTCCGGTGCGGGGTTGCCACTCGAGAACCTTTCTTCCCCAACGGTTGTCGGTTCTGCGAGCAATGTTGCCTGCCCATTGCCACTTCAGCTTGCTGACTCTCTGAACTATGTCGGTTACTCTCGTTCTCTTGCGGATCACCGAATTACGGATCATATCTCGTAGAGAAACACCGAGCATAGCTCTCTCCATAGCACGCTGAGCGACTCTGAGCTTATTTAAGAGGCCCACGTTTAACGGCCAAGTCTCAGTTCCATATGTCATCACCAGTAACACACACTGGTCTTATATTTGCTTAATCTTATATTTGCTTCTATACCACCAAAAGCCACTTTTATAGGAAAATGTATGGGTGTCTCCAACCAACCTGATGGTCGGAGTAAATACACAGTTTGGGAACTCCTGGCTAACATTATTATGTCTACTAACGATCAATCGTCTGGCGATCCATTTCTCAGATATTATATGTTAAGGACGATAGCCATTTTATTTTATTGATCTGTGCCTTTCTTCGTCCTTGAATTAATGACCAGTATTTCTGCTAAAGCTTTTGATATCTACATAATATACGGGTTACATTGGCAGTATCTAAATAGGTTTAAAAAAATTGCAATACCCGTAACTTAGTTTAACTATTTCTTGCAAAAAATACACTATTTTATTTCGGCAGTTTGCCAAAGTAATTTGAATTGGTTTAAATTTTGATTGAAAGGAGGAAGTCATTTTATTAATTTCTTCGTCACTTCTAAACCGTTAACCGACTCTAAAAAATCTTTTTTTATTGAAAAGTACAAACTTTAAAGACGGTCCCGATGCCACCAAATCTTGGTCTGATGATAGAATCGCCGTGAAATCGAAAAAAATACTCGATTTTTGTGTAAGCAGATGATTTACTTATTGAATTCGAATTTAGTTTTTCGCAGTTTTGCGACAAACTGACTACGAATTCAATAAGTAAGTCATCTACGTACACAAAAATCGAGTATTTTTTTCGATTTCATGAGGATTGAATCATCAGACCAAGACTTGGTGGCATCGGAACCATTTTGAAAGTTTGGTCTTTAAAAAAATCTCTTAAATTACTGAATCTACCAACCATATTATGTTTAAAGTAAGTGCCGAGTAATTTGCCTGTTTCAAACAGAAATTCAATTATTTTTAGTCAACATCATTACCACTACACCAAATTACACTAAAAGCAAATATATTGATGTTTTCATATTTCTTAAATTTATCGAGTGATAAAGTTATGTGGCCCGAAGCCGGTGGCCCCCGAAGGGTGGAAGGGGGCAGTAGGTTGCCAAATGACACGTACCTATCAATTATTCAGACAAATTTCCCCGCTACATTTGCGTGTGAAAGACAAATAGACCCTTTAACGCATCTAGCCAATGTGTTTCACTACTAAATTGGTTTGTCCTTATTTCTTGATTTTACTATTTAACTGCGAGAGGATTAATTTATATATTCTTGCTTTATGGTACGAAATGATAATTAAAAACTTTGTATCCAATATGCCAATTTTTCCCGTGTTGGTCCGGGCTCCTTTGCAGAATAGACCATCTGCTTCCTGCCAGGCAGCTCATAAAAGGCGAGCTTAGGCTTACCGTCACTAACGCCGTGACATCTGACTATGTGGTAGAGTTTCGCAGCGACTCGCCCGGATTGATACAACCGCCTTAACTATTCCTGCCGCCATAACGTCATGACGTGTTCCGGTTTGGAGGATTTCATCTCATCTTTCTTATCATCATGAAATCTGTCTGCTTATTTGCCTTCCAATATCATAAAAAAATGCTTTTGTATTTTCGGGTTTTATGCGACTTATAGGTGGTTCAACCGAGATCGTACATTGTTATCTGAGGTTTGTTCTGAGGATTGCCGAAAGTTTTCGAAATCGGCGTGTTTGTATAAAAAGACTATTAACTATGTAGGAAGCCAGGTTGGTCTCTAGGAATCGTGACTCTTTGCATTCGGTTCTTACTGCCAGCGCGTTTAGACGGCCTGAAGATACGTATGCATGTGTGTGTTTTTTATACCTCTGTATAGTAAAAAAAATACAAAGCAGGTCGTCTGCATGTCGTCTCTGTGTGTTTTGAGTAGGAAAATAGTATTTTTACGTAGTACCTATCCATCTATGTCCACCAATGAAGTGGAATGCTTTGTATTTAAGTTAATTCGTATATGTATATGATTCAGAAATATTTATTTATTTAACCCCCGACTGAAAGAACGGCTCTAAAAAAATAATAATAATAAGTATAATAAGTATGACTGTATCCTGTGTCTGCATAGCTTTAAGCTACGGTCCGATTTCGACGTAAATTTTTCGGCATAAAGTTGACGTAACACAGATGGTTTTTAGTTATATACGGATAGGTTTTGGGGTTGTTATTGAGAATTTTTAATTTTGTAAATATTGGAAGCATACACATTATCATAATTTCGATACCTTTTAATGCCTTAGGTGTCCATTTTATTTAATTTTTGAAAATGTTTTCACCTTAAAATTAACTAAGCAGTTGATGTCTTTTGTCTATTTTTGTAGTAGATAAGTAGATAATAATAATGTATTCAATCAAACGATGACATTTTATGTTTTACTTTTAGTGATAGAATATCTTAGTCTCAATCCCAATATTCGTCAATCAAAGTTAAAAATACATAGTTTCAACAAACTTAAATTTTCTAGTTTGTTCAGAAATCTATGTTTATTATTTAATCATTATAATTAGGTTGTGAAATCTCAACAAGGGATCTTATTGAGCAAAAATGAACAAAATTGAATACAGAATGGCGACCAAATGGCATTCGAGGCGACGTACTTTAATTATTCAGAACGCGTATTTTGGTCACGAGAACATTCAGCCATGTTGTTAAGCGAGACACATTAATGTCTAATAAAGGATTGATTATGTAGAAATTAAGAAACGTAGTTAAATGCGTTTTGCTATTACATTTGTAATCTCTAATTTCAAACTAGGTATTATTAATTTGGAATTACGTTCTTTCTTTCTTTAGGTTTTGGCATTCAGGTTAGTATTTTGCCATTAGTCAAGCAAAAATTTGCATCAAATGTACCAAAATCAATAAATTATAATTAGTCATAAATCGTCAGTAAGTCGTTTCAGGCTCTTAAGTAAAGCCGTGGTCTCATTACTCAAGCTCATGTAGTGAGATTTGGCGGCAACGAAGAAATACACGATAAGCTAATTTTTTTCACCATTATTTCATTTGTGCACTTTCACTGAACGAAATTGTGTAATATGCTACCAAAATTAACTAATTTCACTCAATATAAATAGGAAAGTCAATAATTATGAAAAAAATTTGACCATCTTTTCTCTCGGTGGCGCCAAAACTCTGGAATTACGTTAAGCATTCATATTGGCACTTTTCCTATAAGCTAACGTTTAATACCTAAACAGTTTAATTTAATACTGGTACATATAAAGTTTTTACAAATATCATTAGAAATAAAAATATTTTTTTTAACATAAGTTATAACTTAAATTGTAATTTGCATGTTGACATAGATTATGTTTTGTTATGTGTTAATTTAAAAACCGCTTTCTGCATTGCACTCTACAGCTCTACTTTTCTATAATATTACTCTACATTGATTTCGCTATTGGAAATTTCTTACCGAGATCTCACCTTTTGTGTAATTTTGCATATTTTTTGATTTAATATTAATTTGTTTGACTTGTTTTTATTTTTTTAAAGTTACTTACTATATGTGGGTTTAAAAAAGTATTATTTTTTGACTATTTTAACTAATCTAATTACGTTTGCATATATTTCTTCGTCATTATTATCAGTGTCATCGACGAATTGTAGATGATAATTATTATGGTGTGTTACTGCAGACTTAATGAGCAAAAAAATATCTTCACGCCCATATCCCCGAAGTTACAGCTAGAAGAACGGCCAGGGAATCCACTACTGGCCGAAGACATTGACTACTAGTCCCACAAAGTAATAGGTGGAAAGCCTGTGGGCAACCGGGCACTTATCCAGTCTCGGGAAACTTTATTATGATTAAAAAATTGAAAATAAACATTTCTTTTTCTTTTTCATTGTACGACTAAGGGGTCCAACCCTGGACCTCAAACAGTAAACTCCAAAGCTAGACCGTTAGACCACAAAGGCAACACGAAGTTTTTAATGAGTACGTAGCTAATACTCGACTTAAGAAAATGACTAATAGCTTAAAATAAGAAATGTGTAAACATGTTGACTACGACTAATAAATCCAACATATTTGAGTCTTATCTATGTTTGCATTTTACAGTATAAAAATTTTCAGAGAAAATAAGCAATTTTAGAACGAATCTAAAGTAGTTTTTCCCTTGATTTTAAACACTTTTGTTTATTCAACATAAAAATATCTCTATATCAGCGGAGGCACCTTGGCCTCAAAACTCGGTGTAACCTCGAGAACCCGTAAATCGTGTTGGTTGAATAATCCGTTGGACACAAATATCGCAACAGTTCACAAATATTTTACTTTGTCAAGATAATTTTCCTTCCGATTCTGGATGTTTTGAGATTATTGATAATTGCCGACTCTAGATAGTCCAAAGAAATCATTGTTTTGTATGTAATATGTAACCAAAAAGCACTCGATACTCTCTGCCTACCCAGTAATGGATTTGGTCTTAATTATATTAATTAGAATTATTACACAGTTCTATTGTATCTAAGTGTATGTATATTAGCGTATTTTTCAACTTATTTCCTTTATTTTATTTATTTGATATGAGTGTTAAAAAATAAATCAAACTCTTATCAAAATAAACAGTAATAAGCAAATAGACTAGTTTTTGTGGAATAGGTATTTTAGATACTAGGCGCTCAGGATTATTGCGAAACATAAATAGATATACATTGTATAGATATACTCGCGTGTATGTCGGTGTGCGGTAGAGATATCGCGAATTGGTAACGCCCCTCGCTAAGATTGCCAAAATAATTCGCCAATACATAGCGAAGTTTTTATGTATTACGTATATAATGTGTTTGAGTACATAATGTTTGATTGGTACAGAATAGTTGTACATAAATTATATAGACGAATCGTTTTATGTATGTTATATGACAACATTACATAGCCATAGGCATTTAAGTTTCAAGAGTTTTATATAAAAATATGTAGCTATCTCTTCTTTAAATATAGTTTAAACGGTTATTGCAGAAAATTTCTGCTAAGAGAGATGTAGAGAATGTATGTAGAGAAAATCTATATTTGTAAAAATTAATCCCTATTTAGCGTGGTCATTGCATCACGCCTGAACGGATGGTCCAATTTTGATAATTATTTTTTTGTTGTGTTGGTTATTGTCAGGAGAAGGTTCATATGAAGAGAAACACAGGGAAAATTACAGGAGAACTAGGAAGCACTACACTTTATTTTTTCTGTATAAACTTTTAACAACATAGGTTTTAATGTTAAGCGGTACGAAGTTCGCCCGGTCAGCTAGTTTAATATACATTTAACGTATGTCATTATGTCTCTTATCTTATAAGGTATACTACCTATACGTTTTCTAAATTTCTTACCATCTTTAAGGGGTTTCAACTTCTAAAAGTTCTTTATTAAAATTAAACATATGACAACTAAATAAAGTCAAAACTGTTTGTCGTCAGGCCTAAATTATTAGTAAGTTATACTTTTTCATACCACCCGAAAAAAAACCTAATAAATATGTCATAACATTCTCGCGAAGTGTATAAACAATATTTTAATTGGCCCTGATAACATGTTAAATAGCTTAAACTTAACTAATTTAAATCAGCCTAAAGAAAATAATATGTTGAAAAACGATTAAAATATATATTATATGCTATTGTATATAATATGAATAAGTATATATTCAAACATTAACATACACTAGACACGAGTATAATGCTATGTTTTCCTGGTATGTCAACGACAGGAAATATACTAGTATTCATGATTCCTAAGACTGTTTGATTTTATTAGTTTCGATATTATGAATGTGTGTAATTTTGTATGCAATTTAAACTTTAAGTAACATTAGAACATATTTATATTATATTCCTCCTAAACTCGAATTACTATAAAAGTATTAAAAATATTAAAAATCCATTCTAAATAAGTTCGCAAGTATGTTTCGCAAAAATATCCTTTAAAGCTTCTGAGTTCCTAGTACAATTGTGCGAAATTGACGTAACCATGACCGCTTGACAGTGTTTTTTTTTTGCAAAACCGGCACGTGCCTTTCCAAACATTCGTCATTGTTAGAATTCATTCCCCAGTCATCTAAATGCACAATAGATGACTGGTGCGCTATTTGCACGAGTACCCGGTGCAATTTTTTTGTAGGTCGGGGATACCCTCATTGTGGAGTTAATACGGTGAATGCGAATTCGCAGACTAGTTTTTGTGAGTACCGTACTGGCAAAAGAACGAGATAGTACGATGTTTGTCTATTTACCGTAACTCGTTTTGCGAATATGACTCATTCGTATTTGAGCTCTACTTTTGTCTCTAATCGTTTCTGGTTATGGATATTTGTAGTCTGTAGTTTATTATTTTTTTAAAATAGCGTCGATGTTTTTTTTTATTTTAATTTGTTACTCATATAAAGCATTTACCTTAAACACGTACTTAGAAACGTTGAAGACGAAATAAAACTTAATACAGATTAACACAAGTTTTCGATAATTATTTGCTCTGTACACTTACAATAGTGCTAGTTTTATGCAATTTGACAGGGTTATGTGTTATGGTTACCGTCTCAGCTATTCATGCAATTACCTACACCATCAAAAAGGTCTGGAAAATTTAGTTGATAGGTGATGATGTGATGCCATCTCATTAGGCCTGCGTGGATGGACTAATTTTGCTATTTTTTTTTGTTGTCAGTTATTGTTAGGAGAAGATTTTTATTTAAAAAAAAACAGGGAAATTTACAGAGAAAGTTGAATAACAATTCCTTAACTCATACGAAGTGTTGTAGTTGTTAATGTCAAGCGACACGAAGTTTGACGGATTGGCTAGTATTTTAATATAATCCGTATGAGGGTAACAGACCCTCTTCTCTTTCTTCATTTATATTTTTTATTATATAAGTTATTTGAACGCTTGCTTAGCATCCATATCTTACTCCATCGACCAAGCGCGAGGCTCGGATTCTGTTCCCGACGGGGTAGGTAGGTATTAGGGTGATGAACATCTAGGTGTCTGCATTTCTGGGTTTGGGTTTTTTTTAAGTTTATTCTGGTATCTATTTAGGTGTTTCTATCTATTAGAGTCGTTGGTGTTTTCCCATGAGTGTTATGGGAAACTACAACAACTTTGGGTTAAGATTTAATTTACGTGGTTTGTCCAAGGATATTTATTTATTATTACAGAACTGTAATTAAAAATTGAGTCGCTTAAATTAACCATTGCTCTTATTTCACATTATTAATATTGAAATGGAGCCAACAGTTTTACTAACGGTAAACATTTACTGCTACAATATGCCATTATGTGTTGCGGAACTGAAGATAACAGTTTGGTAGTCCTAAGGGTCATTTCTTAAAAGTAACAGGTTGCCTTACTATTTTGAAATACTAAACCGGATATTTGTCGTGTTTCAATTTTAAGGATAAGGCGGCCGGTATATGTATTTACATACCAGAGTACGTTTGAGGGTTTCTCATGCCACGGGCTGAGAACTCTGCTCGGCCAAAAAATTCCGGTGAAGTTGTAAAAACCGCGAGGTTGGCAACACATTAGTCATTCCAAAAACAAATATTTTTTCATATCATCTGTTCATTTATCAGGTTTAAGGAAGCACACATTTTCAAACAAAAAAGTAATTTATGAATCTTTTCAATAATTAAGGCAAAATCGTGGTATATACAGATATAAATCGCCTCTGTGGTCTAGCGGTCCGGGTGTTGGACTTGACTGTATGAGGTCCCGGGTTCGAATCCCGGGTCGGCCAACAAAAAGAAATATGGATTTTTCTAATAAAAAAATGTTGGTCGGGATTGGAAATGTGCCCGGTTGGCGATAGGCTTGCCACCTATCACATTGTGGGACTTAGTGTCTTCGGCTAGTCGTGGGTGCCCTGGTTGTGCCTCTGCCTACCTCTTCGTGGATATGAGCGTGGAGATACTTTTTTTTATAGATATAAATAAGTTTTCAACAAAAATATTTTTGTGACAAGTTTTTATTTGCAAGTTCTATTTCAAGGATTCGCGACTATTTAAACAAGCCCAAGTTCGATGAAGTTATGCTTTTTAATTACTAAGTTCATAAGTAGGTACTACTGAGTCGCACAATATGATAGTAGGTAAAACTATCATCAACCGGGCACTCCGGGCGAGATGCGATGACCAAAGGAAGCGGGGATTCATTTTTATTTATCAAATTAAAAACCGATTTTGAGCTGTCCGACCCGGGATTCGACCCCGGACACGAAATTGGACTCGATCAATCGACTACTCGATGTTAGCTTATGGTAGTTAGGGTTAAACCTAATTATTATTTTTAAATTTTGTTCGAATATTTGAAACATAATATGTCACAAATCTTAATAATAAATTAGTAGGTATAATTTTAAAGATATCTGCACACTATAATGTTGTAGAATATGTCTTTTGTTATAGGTTTTAACACACATTCTCGGCAAATAAATTTCATTTTTCAAATAATTAAACTAGTTATAAATATAAATAATTGGCTAAAAATTTAAAGCGTATGTAATTAAATATTAATTTTTTAACAATATTAAAATATTTGCACACCAAAATGTGGTAGAATATGTACTTAAATATACTTAAATATTTTTGTAACATCTCATTTACACACATATTCCGCAAATAAATAATTTTCTTTCTTTTCTTTCTTTCGAACTCGAAGAGGCACCTCTAAATCACAAATAAATAAATAAATATCCCTGGACAAATTGCACAAACCGAATTTAACTTTGGGGTTGAGCAAACCATAGGTATGCTTGTATTATGGGTGCTAATCAACGATTATAATAATGTATAGAAATATTGAAACAGATACCAGAACAAATTTAATGAACACCCAGATCCGCAAATGCAGACATCTAAATGTTCGTCATACAAATATCTGCCTCCGTCAAGAATCAATCCCGAGCCTCGGGGTTGTTCGGTAGCGTTAAGCGTGTACGGTAGCCCCCGACGAACGAGGCGGGGAAATCACCACAGAGGCGATAACATAAATAATAAAACATTTAAAAGCAAAGTAATTGAAATTATGCAATTGACATTTACCTGCTGAGCAATTAATTTCGAAAGTTATCGAAGTTTATTCATCTATTTCCTTGCTCCTATCGATATCGCCGTAAGTCGATAAAATCACATCATTAATAGGGTTTTTGTCGTTAAACTTGTAATAAAAACCGATCTCCGAATGATAAGCTCAGACAAAATCAGCCAAACCTAGATACATAGGTAATTTTTATTTCTTTTGCCAATGCTGCTTACCACTTTAATGTAGGCAAATATTTATATGTTTGCTATAAATAAGCAAGTAGCTGTTTTTCAAAGGCTTCTTTTGAATTGGTAAGAAAGACACCATCTCGTGAGGACCCAGGTCTCCAGTGTAGAATTAACCACCTACCTCCCTGCCAGGCAGTTTATATCAGGCTGGGAAAGATCACGGATGGTAGAGTTCTGTGCAGCAACTTGCCCAGTAAGGGATTCACTACCATTCCTGTCACTATAATGACACTGCTTGGCACTGCAAAATTTGAACGTACAGGCTATCTTATATCTTACTTATACATAACGTATTTCACGCCAAGAACCTGTAGGTTAGGCAAAGAACATGAAGTGCCAAAGGAATGAAGTTCGCCAGGTCGGCTAGAATTGCATTATAAAAAGAAATACTTTAGTGTGTAAAATTAAAAAAAAATGCTACAAATAAATAGTCGAAGTTACTGTGTCGTTGTCATTAGACAATACTTTTTAAAAATATTACCGACACTGTATTAAGATGTGAAAAACTGTATTTTTCTTTTCTTTCTTTTCTTTTCGTATAATCTATTATTTTGACACATTTCTGTAATTTTACAGGTATGTTGTTACTTAATATATGTAGGTGGATGCCTTGGTGGTAACACCTCTGCATAGCGCATGGGGATACGGGAGTGAAGATTTTTAAACATATGTATGTATTGCATCTCGGACATCAAACGGGTGAATAGATTGGGGGCAGTTTTTTACAAATCATCTCTAAAGTAGTCTAATTTTTTGTTGATGGTAAATCAATTTAAAGGACTATCTACATTTTATATTATGTTGTCAATTGGTTGAATTCCTTCATACTAAACATGTCATTTGTAAAAACATTGAAAGAAAAAAAAGTTGTAATTGAATTTTACGAAGCATACAACCTATATTTTGATCATGTAATTACCAACTTTTATATATATTTAAATAGAGAAGCATAATCGAAATTGTGTGAATATTTTTAGTACAAAATCTTATCACTATTATGTTTAAGATAATGATAGATTATAGTACCAACGATATGTTAACAAATATAATGTAAGATATTAGAAATGTATTAGTTCCTAGAAATAAATTGACTTATGAACAAATTATACGTTATCATAGAGCAGAGTTATCGAGCAAACACACGTTATCTGCGCATACGCATCATGCGTGCGTGTTGCATTTCGCGCGATACGCACTTGGTCTTCTCGCACGTTTTATATTACTCTAGCTGATTACTTTCGCAAACGAATTACTTGTTTACTGTCATACTACGTGATATTTATTGGGAAATAGCATGTGCGTTACGCATTTATGAAATTATGAAAAAAATGTCTAGGCATTTCTCTGATGTTCAATTTGTTATGAAATATTTCTATGTTACTTAATTGGTTGTTATAAAATTTATCTATGCATATATTGAAACATATTAATTTGTTTACTTGAGTTAGATGATTTGCAACTAAAAAGGCTTACAAAAGGATTTATACATTTATATAAAAAAAACATTCGAAATTTGAATGTTTTAACTTAAATAAAAAAAAACGTTTTTCAGACTTTCATGAACTTTCTGTTAGATAAATGCTATCGTATTGAGTTAAACATACATATTATTTCAACTTTACAAACCTTGTTTTAATGAACTAACGTAATTTTTGAATTTCGTAATCAATAATTAGCTCATTATTAAGTCACCGCATCACAATTATTTTTGTCATAGACGTCCACAGGAATTGAGTGGTATCACTGTTTTGCACATTCTAGCAGTCATACGTCAGTGCTCGCCACTAATGTATTTCAAGTACGGCTGGTAAATTTAAACAACGGCGTAAGGCTTAATATTTCAGTCTTAATATTGTATTGCAACATTAACATTTTGAATTAAATCAATGTGCGTTTCTTAAAATCAAGAATACATTTGCTTTTCTAAAAAATATAAGGCTGACATTCCATGATCAGATCACTCGGATATTATCCGAGGGTGGTGTCAAGAGTATCCAAAACCGGCATATATGTATGAAAAGGGTAATTGTGTGAAGGAAGCTAGACAGGTTTGTCAGGACCGTGAGGTCTGGAACTCGATACTCTCTGCCTATCCCGCAAGGGACTTGGCTTGAAGATATGAATGTATTTATGCAAAAAATAGAATATTAGTAAACTTTTAAATATTTAACTACATAAAAATCAATTAGTTCTATGATTTTGTGTGATACATTCCATCCTCTATAATTTTTGTATCAATGACCTGCAAAATTTGATCTTTATCTCGATCTGAATTTCGAATATTGGACTACTGGCTTAGATTTGAAACCGACAATACATCGACTCATGAAGTTAATATGTTTTAGTGATATTACAAAATTTTGCAATAGGCTGATGGAAATGATTATGCTAAAACTGATAAAATATTATCGGTACCGGGAATTATATGCACCGCGATAACGTTACCCGATAACAGCAACAGATTGCAATATCACACGCCTAAACTTCATATTTTTACAATATTGAAAGGCAAACTATAATTAATTTCTTGATTAAAAGACATTTTACGCTTAAATACCAAAGAGAATAATGGTTTGGTTAACTTGCAGCTGAGTCTAGTCTACCGAGAATATGTTATGGTGGCAGGAAATAGTAGAGTAGAGGTACCAATACTGGCACACTGTTGTAGAGCTCTACCATTTGATATTACATTTTCATTAAATTATTTGATTTCCGGTCGCCTTTGTGGTCTAGCGGTCCGGCGTCAGACTTGTCTTCTTAAAACCTGGGACGGTTTGATTCCCGGGTCGGGCGAAAAAAATAATAGAAAATGCATGCGTGCAAAATAGCGTTGCCGAGATAGGATGCCTATCGCCAACCGAGCACATGGTTGGCGATATGCTTGCCACCTATCATATTGTAGGAGTTAGTGTCTTCGGCAAGTCGTGGGTGCCCTGGTTGTGTCTCTGCCTACAACTTCGGGGATGTGGGTGTGAAGATAATTACTTACTTATTGATTTAAAATTATTTGTGGTAACTTCACGCAAATTTTAATAGTAGGTAAACAGCTAAGTAAATAAATGCTACATTTATTTACTTTTTAGAGATTGAGTGTCAGAACTTGCTTAAGTATAAACCAGGTTAGACTTAATATGTTAGTCTTTTGAAGTTTACTTATTTTTTACTTTATAGTATACAAAAAAACAAAAACATATAAAATACAGAAAAAGTAAAAATGCGCAAAAGGCGAACTTGAAGTTGTGAAAATTGTGAGTTTAGCAACACATTTTTTTTCTAGACATTCAATAAAAACCTGAGACATAATTTTACCGATTACCTTTATTCCATTTTGTGCTCGTTTTGAAACTGACTTAAACAAAAGAAGTTATCAATTCGACTTTTTTATTTTTGTTTGTTGTTACACAAATAACGAATTATGTAGTTTTGTTTTTTTATGTCGTGGCTATATCCTTAGTAGGTATTACTATACTTTTATGCGAACCGATTCCAAAGAGCACTCTTAGAAAAATACACTAAGTATACATATACATTATATCTATGTATTATATTTATGTATTATATTTTTTTAATATTACATTGTTTAAATTGCAAAAATATATATTAAAGAAAGGTTTTCGTGACAGTTATTTATACAAAATTGTAGAGATGAAAATAAAAGAATAATACAATGTTATTTTATATAAACGATATTTTTACGGTATAAAGTGATCAACATATATTTGCCAACGTGTAGACACGGGCAATCTTTTTTCGATATAAAACGAGAAAAGGGGTTAGAGTTAAGCCTTTTGAAGCGGGTCGAATTGGGAATGGACAACACGACATTCGCTTAGTTTTTGCTGTATTGTATTCGGATAGTAAAAATGTCAGAATATTTCACATTTATGTAGAATTTATCATGGAATGGTAGGGTAAGAGGCAATGTCGTTGTTAAACTTATAAAGAATATTTTAAGGCAAGGAAGGAAGGCCAAAAATAAAAGCTTTCTTAATAACAAGAAATTAAAAAATATGGTAATATACCCATGGCGGTGCGCGATATTTTTAAATAGTTTAAGAAGGCCAACTCATTATTTACTAGCTATTCCGGCAAACTTACCACTTGTTAACTTTGTATGGGAAAAGTTAAAAAGTTGCTTATTCTAGTTTCAGTGCCGTCGAACGGGATAAAAAAGTATCCTATGTCCAACTTCTGTTCGTAATCTACCTCCCCGACAATTTTTAGCTTAATCGGTTCAGCTGTTCTTGAGTTATAAATAGTGTAACTTATACGAAATTCTTTTTACAGATTCATGGACACCAAAGATGTTAACTTTGCTTTATTGGTATTGGTTGCGTTTGCTGAATCCTTAAGTATCTTAAGCACAATGTAAGGTTTAAATTAATCAACGATGAGGTATTTGTTTTATGTTTTAAATTTATTTTTTAATAAATATAACAGACTGTCGGAGCCGACAGACGGTGTATCTCAATTATAAACATTGAACTTTTTTGAGCAAGGAATACATTTTAAACCAACTTCGTTAAAAAGAGGATCGAACATATAAATTTTCGCCTCATAGTTTTTTATGTATGTGTATTGATTTCTCCGTCATTTCTGAACCGATTTTAAAAATACTATTATATTTGAAAGAGTGTTCATTGAAAATGGTCTCACTGCCATCAAACCCGTATTAAAGGATAGAACTCCAGATAATCCGAAAAAGACATTCAATTATCAGATTTTCAAAAGTCGATTGTTGTTAATTTGAAGTCCGTTTTCAGCTCTATTTATCTATCTATCTCAATAAACACTAACATAGTTGTCGTAAATTAGAGCTTTACTTAATTTGATACGATATTGTAAATTGATAATATAATTTTCCCAATCATTTTATAACTTATAGTCAATGGATAATTAATTTGCCTCATAACTCGTGGACATTCATAGAAAAAAACAAACAAAGAAAGAAAATTATTTATTTGCGGAATATGTGTGTAAATGAGATGTCACAAAAATATTTAAGTATGTCAACATATTCTACCACATTTTGGTGTGCAAATATTTTAATATTGATAAAAGAATATTATTTAATTAGCAGTAGGACTATCATACAGATGTTGAAGACATTTCAAGAATGTGTACACTTTTTTTAAAAAGTTCCGAAATGCATTCGTTTAGAAATATCGTTGTTGATTTAGTCTTTGGAATCAAACAGTAGAAGATTTACGTTTCTGTTGGAGCTATAATGAAAATGCAACAATTAAAGTAAATGATTTGAAACTGGTATGCACTTGTGGCCTTGTAGAAAGTCGTGGGAGTTGTCTCGCACCGTTAATCACCCTACACCTCCCCAATAGTTTCGCTGCACCCGCCGAATGATTGCGGGATAGATTATTCCCCTAATTAAGGGAATCCTAAATTTAAATAATGTTAAAATGCAACGGCTATAACCCCATTTTTTACTATTTTATACCACGAAAACCATAATGAAAACTACGGAAAATACGTTAAAACTAAACACAGGTCCTGCCCATTACGATAACCAAACCAACCCAAAAATTTGCTACTTGGAGACTGATATATTTGGATGCTTACAAATTTCAGTCTCCAAGTCTCAAGTCTTTGGTTGTCTAACCATGTGCGTGAGTCTTGTAGAACACTGTAAGGTAGTGTACCTGATAGAACTAGTGACCCCAAAATATTAAAAAAACATCTTCACGCCCATATCCCCGAGGGGGTAGTTAGAAGCACAACCAGGCCACCTACGACTAGCCGAAGACACGAAGTTCCACAACGTGATAGGTGGCCAACCTATCGCCAACCGGGCATATCTAATCCCGAGCAACATTTTTTCAATTAGAAAATTGGAAAAACCAAATTTTTTTTGTTGCCCGACCCAAAAATACTAGCCTATACAAGCGGGCGATGGGGTCGTCACATCCTTATACTCTTTCCCTTTACGTGATTCAAATAAAAATGTGACTCAACCATCAAGTTCACCTGCACAAAAATATTATAATTCATGACATGATTTTTACAACTGTTTATGGATACGCTAACACTATGATTTAAATCTACTTTCCTATTATTCGCAAGGCGCCGTAATAATGTTGACATGGGGTTGTGGCCAAAATTGTATTTTTATTATAATAGCTCCCTTTATTGAACCCGTGTCCGCTAGGGTAAACATTGTAGGGTTGAATTTTACCACGAATAGACAATTTCTAATTGTCTTGAAAATTATGAATCATATTTATACTTTAAAAAGATACTTGTAAACGACCATCTATTAAACTACTAGCTGTTCCGGCGAACTTTGTGCCGCCCATTGAGTTTGTAAAAGAAAAAATAAAATATTGTTTCTCCCATTGTCCCCACAATTTTTCCAGGTTTTCTCTTTATAAGGACCTTGCCCTGGCAACAAGCAACGCAATACAAAAAGAATTAGCCAAATTGGTCCAATCGTTCGGAAGTTATGCGCTTATCAACACATTTGGCGAATCATTTTTATATTATAGATTTTAGGAGATTATAAGTAAATAAGCGGAGTCTCATCCTAAGAAATATACGCCGCCTTGTCTATACAACTATGGTGCGTTGTGAACCTGAGTCCTGGGTGTCTAATATAAAAACATTTCCTGTCTTACTCTCCAGATCGAAGTACTATTTTGGACGCTTTTCATTTACTTCGTTCACGTATTGAAATGACTTTTTGTATTTAGTGATAGGAAGGAAAGATTTTCACTAAGGAAAAAGTATCATAAACATTAACTCAATTAAGTAAAAATCCGTTCATTACTTTTTCGTGAATAGTAAAAAGACAAGCAGCCTTGTTGTTCGAGAGGCTAGCGTAAACGCCTAACTACACGATCAACCGCGAGGCTCGGGTTCGATACCCAACGGGGGCAAGCATTTATGTGATGAACATTTATATGTCTGCATTTCCAGGTTGTAGTGTTTATTAAATTTATTCTGGTATCTATTTAAGTATTTCTATGTATTAGTATCGTTAAATAACACCCATAATACAAGCATATTATTGTTTGCTTATTTTGGGGTTAGACTTAATTTGTGTAACTTGTCCAAGGAATTTAGGGATTTTTGTAACTTGTGTTTTGAGTTAGGTTTTCTGTATACATTTAGCAGTAGTCTATATTTTTATATATAATAGAGGTACAGATTTGCATTTATTGCTGTTTATATAAACATATATTTCGAAGACTATTAGGTATTTAGTAACATCCCGGTCTATACCCTAGAAGCTATTAATATCAGAAACAAACTAATGTATCATATTTCAAAACTCGTTCTACATGTACGCTGTCCATTTATTAAACCAGGTGTACTCGGTAATGCGAACAAGCTCATTGCAAGTGATACCAGTAATTATAGAGCGCGGTATCGCGGTGACATCTATTCATACATGTCTGACCGATTTATGTATGGAAATAACAGTTGTCCGTGTTGTTATTGATTTTGTATAAAAAGCGCACTGGCCTTCATTTACCGTTGTCCATAATTTTGTAGTCACGTAATATTTTACTATCCAAGAATATAAAAATATATGGCTTTAGATGGCAAAAACTGGATCGATCGCATATTATTGTTGACAAAACTATGTTAGAAATGCGTTTTGTATTCATGTTACGTTCTTTTTTTTTAGTTTTTGGCATTTGCGTTAGCATTTTGCCATCAGTCAAGTAGAAATTTGCATCAAGATCGATCCCGATTTATCAAAATCGTGTTTCAATAATTCAAAATTTACAAGTCCTCAATAAAGGTCATGTCGGGTCTTAAGTAAAGCTATGACCTTTTTACCTAACGCTCATATAGTTAGATTTAGCGGAAACGGGGAAATACACGATACGCTAATTTCTAAATGATTATTTCATTAGTGCACTTTCACTGAATATATACAAAATGCCACCAAAATTGACTAATTTCACCCAATATAAACACGAAATTCAATAATTATGAAAAAACTTCGACCGTCTTTTCTCTCGATGGCGCCAAAAACGTCATGTTACGTTTTTAAGGCGAGCATATATTAGTCAGTCACGTTTAACGTAATTAGATGATAGAGTTCGTATTAAGAACCTTAACAATGATTAAAACTTTAACCTCAGAACAATAAAAAAGTATTAAACGTCACCTGCCATGTTCCTACGTCATACGTAAGTTCCGAGGGTACAGTAGTCCATACACGTATTTACGCAAGAAGCTGAACATCCCAACCTTAAGTTGGCGATGCACAATATCTGGTTATTAAAGTTGGTAGTTATTTCTTATCATCAGAAAATCCATTGGCTTATTTACCTCCTCGTATTATTTAAGTAATACAAATCCTTACTTAGAACCATTTGCACATTGTGTGGTTACATTTAATAATGAGTTATTCTTTAAAATCTAAAGAGATTAAACCCTAGAAGCTAATTCAGATTTAAATATTTAACCCAGGAACGTGCAAAGAGTTCGCGATCCTCAATTTTGTAAATTTTATTTAAAATGTCAAATTATCTAAAAATGTAGTTTCACGGCTTCAAAAAGAAAAATAAGGGATAGCTTTGCGCAATCATCCTTTCTCCGGTAAACCCTTTCTTTCATTGTTGAAAGTCGGCTGTTTTGACACTTTTAAGTCCAATTGTTGCAGTGTTAACGGTAATATTAAATGAATATTTATGTATACTGTACCTTATGGCCGTTTAGTCGTGCGAGTTGTTTCTGCAACCGCTATTTTGTGAAAAAATGTTTTTTACAAACTTTCATTTAACTAAACGTTTGAAGTCTATTTAATATGTAGCGCTGTCTTTACAATTACGCCGGCATGTTTTAGTTTTTTAGACATTTTATTGTAGATATTTATGAATTACTACTGATTTTTGCTTGTGTCTTTAGGTCTCTGAGTGGGTGGTGCCCTGGTTGTGCCTACCTCTTCAGGGGTATGGGAGAGATGATACTTTTAGTTTTTAGTTTTAACTGTTTATTCTGAAGATTTTTTGGTTATAGGAAGCAGATAAGTTTATATTTATTTGTTAGTATTTTACATCGACATATATGTTGTACATATAACACGATAGTATTTTATGAAAAAAATAATTATAATTAAAGTAGGTGCATCTATATCTACACTCAGGTTCTGATTCATACTTTTTTGGAGGTTTTTAACCGGAAAATGTTACGAAAACTTTATCTTGGCGGCTTTTTATATTTAGTGCTATGAATAATATTTAGGTGAACCTTTTAAGCATTTAGGCGTGAGTCACTTATGGTCACACTTGTCATATGAGTACTTTGGTCGTACTGCTAAGAACTTTGTAGAACTGTCATATTATGTGATTTATATATGGAACAGCTATTTGTTGAATATTATAATGTATCGCAAGAATTACATCAGTATTGTTATTAAAAAAAAAGTTATTATCATCGACAGACATCAAAGTATGGTCTTAGTCTAGCTCTAGAGTGTTGTCATACCAAGGCCGTGATACTCTACGCTATTAACTCACCAGTACTGCCTTACTCCCTAAGTCGGAACATTACAATGTCAAGTACTGATGTTACTATTTATGTAATACCCTACTCTCCGGACCGGAACATGACCGAGTCATTATGGCGCCAGGAATAGGTAAGTCGTTGGATCCCTATCCAAAGCATGTTGCTGCACAGCCCTCTACCACCAGTGGTCTTGCTAGTGCTGACCTATATTTTTACCAGTTTTCGCCTTTAATGAGCTGCCTGGCGTGAGGCAGATGGTCTATTCCACTCAGCGGACCCGGACCAAAAAGGGATACGGACCCGGACCAGTTCGGCAAGAATAGGTAAGTGTAAACTTCAGTACCTATTATGCTGAAACAATAATCTCTGCTATCGTTGCGCGGGTGGTGTAAACTGTAACAGATTAAATACATATTTAAATAACTAGCTGTACCCAAAACTTCTTTCGCTACTGCATACGTTAACTCGATTTAAGTTAGCAAATCGACATCAATCGTAATAGACAAACTTTCGCATTCTGTGTATGAGAATAGTAAGAGTTTATTACAAAGTTCAAACTCTAGCTTAAGACGATCTGTACATATAAAGATAGATAAACATCCTTGGACAAATACACATATTGAATCTAGCCCCAAAGTAAGCACATTATATACCTAATGCTTGTGTGTGGGTGTACAACGATACTACTACATAATATAATAAACTTTTGTAAATAAGATTTATAAGAAAAAAGACAAGCCCGCTGAGTTTTTTTCGCCGGATCTTCTCAGTGAGTGGCTGCGATCCGATCCGGTGGTAGTTTTTAGAATTATATAAACGCATTCCAAGAATTTTTGTATAGACCCACATAATAAAAGCTATTTTGAATTTGAAAATAAATACTGAAATAGGTACTGGAATAATTTTAAGAAACACTGCCTCTCCCAGAGATGCAGAAATCTATATGTTTATCACACAAATGCTAGCACCCGTCTGTAATCTGACCCGAGCCGCTTAAGATACCTACTTCAAATTTTCTGTGATACAAAGATTCAACGCCAATTTGGAAAAAAATATCCAGAAATGAGTTTCAGGCGTCAGGAGACAACTTCATTGTCCCCTGGTAGTTAATCAGTTGTTCCGGTTGTACGATTAATCTTAAATAGATATATTGGTGGTGGAGTGCTGTGCAGCAGCTTTTCCAGATTGGTACCATCGCTTTAACTATTCCTGCCGCCGTAACGTCTGTACCTGACCTGGACCTGGACGCCATAAGATGGTGACTCACCAGTAAGTTTCATATATATACCTATATAGTGTCTATTGGCAACCGACATCTGTTACCTTCGGGGAGCCGTCTGTTTGTTCGTTATCTCCAAATGTAAGAACTTAGCCAAACACGACAAAGAAAGAACTTTTTCCCTTCATTATTGGTAACATCGGCTTTTATAAAAGTCTGATTATTTGTAATAAACGGTATTGCATACAGATATCTAAACTAAAACTAGATAAAATAAATTTTAAGAACTTACAGATAAAACTTGTGCTTAAATAAAAAAAAACCAAAATAGAAAAATTTAAAAGCCGGGTGCCACAAAAACACCCAAACATTATTACCTACTTTCCAATGCATTTAGAATGCATCGCATCAGTGCAACGACCAGTGTAGCGATGGGACGATCTCGCGGCTAGCAGATCGGGTCCGTTCAAGGACGTCAACTTACCAACACCCACTAACACCAATGCGACCTTATTTACAACATAAATAGAACCTCTTTCGATTGGCACACTCCCACATAATCCGCTCACCCGACCACTAAGAAAAATGATCCTGTATAAAAAAGTAAAAAACGTCAAAACTCGCGGTTGTTTTATTTTGTACGCTGAGCGAAGCCAACATGGCCGCTAGTTAAACAGCGAAATTTATTAAATCGTATAACCTACGCACATTGAAAGAGCCATCAATTCTTTAGATAGGGAAATAAGTTTTTTAAAACACGTAGAAGGTGATAAAAGGAAAATAGAATTGTAGATATACTTAGTTGCTTAGATAGATAATCACTGACAACAATGTTGTGCCAGAGAACTAATTCTACTAGTCTAATCATGTTATACCTAGTGATACCTCTAGTTTCACAAATTATAGTTTGACCTTTTTGGCTACTTCAATAATAATATACCTAAGTGCAGTATATAAATGATAGCCGTACCTTTTTGGCTACTTCAATAACATAAGCGCAGTATAACTGAAGAAAAATCCGAGTCTCAATTTCGTAACACGTCATCGAAATTAATAATGCGTAATTATTAATTTCCGAGTTACTGTGTATTACTCAAAACTGCTTTTGTTTAAAAAGAATACATTGAACCGCTTAAATTGAGATAAACAAACATCAAAGACGACCTCATAATCATGATATATTGAAAAAAGAACCATCAAAATCCACTCGTTAAACAAAGCAATAGCATAACAAACATAAAAAAATACGCAGTCAAATTGATAACTTCCTCATTTCTGGAGTTAGTTAAAAATGACGGGTACGAAAATATAATTTATTTAAATAAGAAAAAGTATGAACCTTCTCTGTCACATTATCGAATCTAATTTTTTTAACATTAAGTAAAAAAAAGTTTGCGGTTTAACATTATCTCTAAAATGTAAACTGCTAATTACGTATAGCGACTGGAATTGTAAAAAAAATTGAAATCTATTACTCAGCTGCTTGTAAAGTCAGCAGATCAAGAGATTTGTTGAAACGTTCTTTATGGCAATAACTTTACAGGCAGCTGAATAATAGATTTGTTGTGAATATTAATACGACTCGTTTGTTATTATTCATTCATTGCGTTAGTTAAATGATTTTTGTTTTATCGACCCACTCCAGAAAGGGTTAAAATACATAGTTTCTATACTTCTTATCGTCGGTGCTTGGTGGAATTCCATTCTTGAAACAATTTATTCAAAATATTTGTATTTTCTACAATATATATTTTTTTGTTTTCATAGTTTAGCCAACCGGTTTCGATATATAGCCCTAAATATTATGGAAATAACAAGTGTTTTTAATAAATTGTTAAAATACATTCTTTAAAAATTAAATATAAAACAGCAACATTTTAACTTCAATAACATGGCAAAGCATGCAGTGCTTTTTTGCTCGAATTCGATCAAACGAGATCGTCGGTTCTTAATAACTTTTTTCTACGTACCACTTTGATAAGGAACTCAAATTCGAGTATCCCTTATTGAAGGAATTATGAATAAAAAATGAAATCGGTTTAACATTATATTTAATAAATCAAAATACTGTTTTATGCTAATGACGGAGAAAATCAGTTGAATCAATGTGACAAAAGTGCGCATTTTACTTTTCACAACTATAAAAAAACATATGTTGATCGCTTGAAAATATTTTTGGCAATTCTTATTTTTATTTTTTTGCTGTTTTAGTACCTTAGTTAAGAGATTATCGCGCGTACCCCTTAGGCAACAATATACATATACGGCTTACCCCCCGCCGCGCCGTATCAATAGTTAGGAAACACTGAGCTAGATATACAAAAAAGATACATGAAAACTATATGCATATTTTTTTTTACTAAATGTATAACACCTCTGTGGTCTATGTGGCCGGTGTTAGACTTGACTCCATGAGGTTCGATCCCTGGGTCGTGCAACAAAAAGAAAATGATTTTTCAATTTTGATTAAATATTTTGAATATGTGTCAGGTTGGCGATTGATTTGCACCTGCCACAATGTGGGACTCAGTGTCTTCGGCTAGCCGTGGGTGTCGTGGTTATACCTTTGCCTAGATCTTTGGGGATACGGACGTGAAGATACTTTTTTTAATTATAAGTTATAACACATAAATCACCGGTCGGATCTTAATTAAATATATATGGGACCGCCCTTATATTATGATTTACCTTTTGAAAAAAACAATAGCAAAATCTATTTGTTGTTAGCGAGACTAACGCGTAAGAAATAAAAGTAAACACACCGATGAATTTATTCGGATCTTTGTTATTTAGATTTCTTACAGAATTGGGTTTTACGCGTATTCGTATTTCAATAATTATGAAAAAACTGCAGGTAGTTTTGGCGCCATCGCGAAAGAATATGGTCGTATTTTTTCTTAATTATTGAATTTATTGTAAACTATGAGTAAAATTAGTTAATTTAGGTGGGAATTAGTTAAATTTTATTGAGTAAAAGTGTGCAAATGAAATAAGCATAAAGAAATTGGTGTATCGTGTATTTCCTCGCTGCCGCCAAATTTCAATAGACGAGCTTGAGTAACGAAGCCACCGTTTTACTCAAGACCTTGACATGACTTTATAAATAGTGACTAATGACTGAAATAAAGACTAATTAATACTGAAGACATGGGAGGTTGGCCTAAAAGTCGCCGTAGCCAGTCCCAGAAAGGGGCAAATTAACTACTAACTAACTGAAAAAACTACAACCATCTTTTCTCTCGATGGCACCAAAACTCCCACGGCTTAGGTCTCAATCAATATTAATTATAGCTTGCAGATACATTTACAAACGGAGCTTTGAGTATTGGTATCTAAAAGAAGGATGGCCAAATCGTACCTGACCACGAAACGATGGCGTCCCAATAAGACCTATATATCAAAAATTTCCTAATTTTTTAAGATTTTAAAAAACACAAGAAATATTTTTTTAAGTAGCCACAAAAAAGTTTTCTATTTATTTTTGTTTTTGTAGCTTT
>NJDD01001684.1:29868-43570 GCA_002245505.1 Calephelis nemesis | reverse complement strand
TTTTTTTTTTTTTTTTTTATGTTTAGTGTGAAATTACTTAGTAATTAAAGACTATAATTATTATTTTTTATGTTGTTCTATTTTTCAACATTGATTGAGTTCAATTATTGTATACGCATTACATTACTATGTTCTTGTGATGTTATGCCATTCTTGTTATTTAAACTATACATCCAAGTTAAGAGCAATAAAGAATTATATTAAATTATCGGTCAAAATGTGTATTCCAAGCAGACTAGACTCCACGAGCCGGCTGGACAGACGAACCTTTTTGACATCGAATTTTGGAGTCTGATTGACAGATAAGAGTAACATGCACTTTGACAGATGACAGATTTTATTATTATTTAATAATTCTTTGAGGGAAATCGAAATAAATAATAACGGGATCGCTAATTACCCTTCTCGCTTATCGCTGATTACACTTTTATGCTACGCCACAGCCGCGTAAAGGTAATTGTGGATTCTAACCTCAAAAGGAAGTTGACGTGATTATGAAAAATTGTGGCTATTTAGGTGTAATTTTTAAACAGCATTGTGTTTACTACATAAAAACAAACCAATCTAAGTATAGCAGTTTTTGGGACATGACAAAAAAAAGTCAGGTCCAGCTCCTATAAAAATTTGGCCATTGTTCTTTGCACATTTTAAAATTATAGCTACTGCAGTTTAAAATAGTCTAAGATCCGGCATTAACATAAATACCCTCATGTGTTAATTGAATGAAATAATATTTTATAGGCACATTTCAATGTAGGAAACGTAAGTGAACAACCTCTGCCAGCATGTGTGTGCTTTAATTCCCATTGTCACCGTATATTTTTATTTTTATTAATTATCTCTGCCTGCAACAGCTTTTCTCACTACTGCCAAACATTATTGCGTTTAGAATTCGCATTCTAAAAATGCATTCTTGCAACCCTATTCTTATTTTCTAATAAATTGCAAAGTCGACTAAAATAACGATAAAAAATAAGGTAAAGTATCTAGATTTAAATTAACTACCAAAATAGCATGTGAAAGGCCTCTTTCGCCCTTCCCGCCTTAGGACAGGTGCACATTGATATTTTGACAACAGTATTTAGCAGAACCACCCATTTCTAATTTAATAGCAACTTTTTCTGTATCCACTTGACCCATTTCCGTGCCATCGATATTATCTTACCAAATTTGATATACGTATTACGATAAACAACATTAGAACCTTTTTTAATGCCTTGCCAACCGTTATTTTTACCGGAATATTAAGTACAAATAGAGAAATTAATAAATTAATGTCGTGTGTTAAAGTTTGTTACTTTTTGTGAACTTGAAAGACAAAAAATCAGATAGGTTTCCTAATCATAAGTAAAAAGTAGTATCTTATAGACCTTATCATAGTTAATACAAGTACCTATACACATATCTTCACGCATAGTCCCTTACAGAATAGGCAGAGAGTAGTAGTAATAGTAGAGAGTGTAATAAATACAATTGTCTTAAAGACCTTATTATAATTGATACAAATAACTAATATAATTACTTAATCATAAGTAGAACAAGAAATAAAGAATGAAAAAAAATATTTATTTGCAGAATATGAGTGTTACAAAGATGTTACAAAATTATTTGAGCGTTCCAACATATTCTACTAGCTTGTGGTGTGCAAAAATTTTAATACGTTTTTGATTAAATTAGTAATTATTTTATTTATTAACTATTTACACACTGTTTTTTATTGATTACATGGTTATTTATTAATACAAACAATTTTTAGAATGTAAATTAATTTATCCCCATCTACCGTAAACTACCATCGTGACTTATAAGCACCAAAAGTGGCAATGATGTATTAGCAACCTGAAACCGGGATATAAACCTGAAGCCGCCATAACGTCATGACGTGTTCCGGTTCGGAGGGTAAGGTAGCCGGTAAACTTAATTTTGCTCGAGGCCTAACATCCTGACCTCAGGTTGGCAACGCACCATTACCATTTTTGGTGTCTCTAGGCGGCGTGAATTTCTTACCATCAGGAAATCCGTCTGCTTGTTTGCCTTCCTATAACATAAAAAAAATTACAAAAATGCACATAGATGTTCTAATACTTTTCATAAATAAACGTCATCGAGACTTCAATTGTAAAATATAACTTGCACAAGCTGTGGTCAAATTATTTGGTTTCCATGTAAAACATTCGTTAAGATTTTATAAACAATGACAGGATGGATGCATTGTTTGCTGGGGTCTCAGGGAGTTTCGCTACAATGAATCGCTTCCGGACTCACCCGGACCCTGAACGCTCCCTACTCATTATGAATTTGAACATAAGAATATGCAGCAAAAATTAAAATATATACATGTTATGTAAAAATATATAATCGCCTCTGAGGTCTAGCGGTTCAGGTGTTGGACTTGACTACATGAGGTCCTGGATTCAAATCTCAGGTCAAAAAGAAAATTTGGTTTTTCCAATTTTCTAACAAAAATTGTTGCTCAGGATTGGATGTGCCTGGTTGGCGATAGGCTTGCCACCTATCACGTGGGACTTAGTGTCTTCGGCTAGTCGTGGGTGCCCTGGTTGTGCCTCTGTCTACATCTTCAGGGATATGGGCGTGAAGATACTTAGAATCATTGTAATCATCACTCTGTCAGTGTTTTGGTCATTGTAAAAAGTAAATCGTCATTAATTATTTTAATTATTAACTTATTCTATGTTCGATGAAGGTTTACATGTTATTATGTATTTTAGAAACACGCATAATTTTATGTAAATAAGTTGTATAAATTATGAAAAATCAATATTAAAAAGGGCCACTGAAGTTTCGTAATGGTGCCTTCTGATATAACATTCCGAATCGGTCGAGATATATTATTTTTATTATCAACCAAGTAAAGAAATAGAATTGTTGTCATTAGGCGACTCCAAACATTATCCTATAACAAATCGGCATACATTCTAACCCAGACCCGGTGTTAGAAAGTTAAGGCTTTTTATTTTTTTCTGAAATATTTTCAACAGACGAACGTCTTTTACCATTTCTTGTTAACTAACCGGACCAACAAATTTCATATCGCTTGACATTAACAGCGACTAACAGTTTATATAAGAAAATTAAGTTTGATTTTTTTCTGTATTTTTTTCCGTTTTTCCTCTATATGCAAACCTTTTCCTGATAGAAACTAACACCACAAAAAATAGCCAAACTGGTCCATCCATTGACGCGTGATGCGATTACCAACACTTGACATTAATAGCTACATACTAACAGTTTGTGTAAATTAAAGCATTGATTTTAAAATTTTTACTTCAATTTTCCCGGTTTTCCTTTTCATGACAACCTTTTCCTGACAATGACTAACACAACAAAAAGTATTAGCAAAATTGGAACATCCGTACAGGTGTGATGCGTTGACCACGCAAAACGGACATTCATTTATATGTATACACATATATCTTAACAGCTATTTAAAATAAGAGGTGATAGTACGAGTAGATTACATTGAAACCAACGCCATTGATCAGCTAATACCACTTCTATTGCTTTACTTGACCTCAAGCTGCAAAGTTTTACAACTTTCTTGAACTATGTGTATAATGTATCCAGCGAACAGAAACCTAAACTTTAATTAAGTTAAAAAATACTTGCCACAAAATTATAATTAACAGATTAAAAACACTTCGTCGCTAAATATCAAATTGTCAGTTAATGAGGGAGAGGAGATAGGGGTAACATAAAATAATAAATTCGAGGACGCGTGTCAGGATGCTGCTGACAAATAGCCTCTAAGCGGCAGTTCGCGTGAAATTACCATTACCTCTTATACTGGCCACCCTTACCTCATTATGCAAATTTTATGTGATTATTGTCATTGTTATTTTAATATTACACTCAAATTATGTTATGATTTAATCTAGTAATTGTTATCATAATAATTCACGTTTTGAATTCTGCAATGGGAGAATAATTGTATATTTGTATCATCATCTTTATACGTTGTATTGTGCAATAGACAACTATGTATTATTGTAACTATATTTTTTTCTCTTTCGTTTTTTTTTGGTAGTACCGACACATTTGGATCTGTTTTTGCCTAAAGGTTGACAGGGATTCACAATAATTTATTTGTGTACCGTGAAATTTAAATATGTAAATAATTAATGGTCGTATAACCATATAATATTACGGACTTATAAGGGATTACAGATAACTACAATCTAATTTAACTATAGGTACCTATATCCAAATTTGGTTAAAAGTGTTTTTCTTAAATTTTATCTCAAGGACTTACATAACAATTGAAAAACATAGTTAAGTTTGTTAGGGTCTAACAAAACAAAACTAGATAGTAAAACTCTCCTACTCTCAGTATAGTCTTCCTAATCTGAATGACGGACCATTAAATAATTAGATTAAGTTAAACTGTTTAAAATTAAATCCTCAGCACTTGACAGGAATAAGCTGCAACAATGGTGAAAATTTACCAAAAAATCTCAGAAATATCAGCAACAAGACCGAATGGCTATAACAAAGCGTAAGTACCATTATTATTGATACGGTATCGAATTGTCGCAGTATTGTCGATCACTTGATCCCTTATTTTCGGTTCATCAGTCTCGTCAATTTCGTAACTCAACAAGTCACCATGCGGGATCGCATTATTGCTTTTTTATTAGTTTTTTCCAACCCCCTCTTCGCACAATGTTTTGGCTGCGCGCGCGCCGTGGGATAGGTCGCGATCAATGTTTATGCTGGTATTAGCATAATACATTATTCTCCCTTGCCTAAAATGACATTAATTTTAATATCAATTAATGAAAATTTACGTCTATAAAAATGCAAAAGAATTTCGATGTTTCTTCTTCGATACTTCTTGCAAAGTGGTTTAAAATTAACTAGTAAAACCCTCTCAGTACTATATATTAGAAAAACTAAAAGTAAAACGGGAACGATCATATAAGAAACAATTAAAATAGCATTAGCTATCAGAATATAATATGTTAAATAACATGTTATATTCATTTCATTGTTTTCGATTCAAATATGTATTACCTACTCAGATTTTCGTATTGAAGACATATATTACAAGAAAAAAGCTATTTTCCTATATTATACTGTTTTTTTGTTAATGTAAGCTTTTTTTTAAGGTCCTAAAGTTGATGTGTTATAAATAATAACAATCAGCAATTTATACGAGAGAGATAGATACCTATTTTTCAAATAACATCATTTCTATTATTTGAAAATAGCTATCGTTCATCACATGTTTTTGGCTGATGAATTAAATTAATTTGTAAGTGACCGATTTCTAAAAACAGTAGTTTATATCTTTGACATCTATGTTTTGTTATATACGTTAATTGATTTTTCCGACATATTGAAATCAATTTTATTTTTTTTATTTGAAAGTGCATACTTCCGCAGTTTCCTCGTTGCTACCACTTCTGGATCTGATTGTGGAATTTCAGGGAAATCGGGGAAAATAATCAATTTTTGTGTTCGTAGAAGACATATTTATTGAAATCGAAGCCGCTTTTTTACATTTTTACTGCACTTAAGTTACTATTATTACGCATAACTATATCGCATTATCCTCATACCTTATATATTGCAAGTAACATAACAAACTGCAAGTCCAGTTTTCGAATTTGCTTGCTTAATTGAAGATTTCTTGGTTCATTTTGTATGTTAAAAATATGATGAACAAACATAATCATGACAGATTTTAAAGATAAACTTAACAATAAAGACTAAAACAATGATAACCTATTAATAAGTGGGTCTGATTTTTTGTGCTTTTGATATGTTAATTTCCTAATTAATGCATCTACTTGAGTTTACGCAAAATTTCATACTAATTACGATTGGTCGAATCAAAGGTCGTAACTGTTGTTCACTTCACAATAGCACATTTGCATTTCTGCATGTGTGTTTCGGGGGCAATAACCAAATTATCATCAGACTATAACGGTTGATTAGCGGAAATTTAACTTATTACTATTACTCATTTCGTTTATAGCCATAGAAATTAACACTAAAATAAGCATGTATAGAATTGACTAACTTTTTATTGTGTGCCAAAATCATATATTGGTAATTGTCTTCTTTACCCTCTGTGGTCTAGCGGTTCAGTTGTTGGACTTGTCTGCATGAGGTCCCGGGTTCGAATCCCGGGTCGGGCAACAAAAAGAAAATTGGGGTTTTCCAATTTTCTAACAAAAAAATGTTGTTCGTGATAGGATATGTGCCCGGTTGGCGATAGGCTTGCCACCTATCACATTGTAGGACTTGTTATCTTTGGCTAGGCGTGGGTGCCCTGGTTGTGCCTTTGCCTACCTCTCGGGAATATGGGCGTGAAGATACTTTTTTTACGCTAAGGTTGTTTGGCAGAGATCGCTCTGAAGCGATAAGACCGCCTTGGTGCACCTAAGTTAAATATTATAAGTGAAAGAGTGTGTGTTATTTCAAATTTTCGTGCATAACTTTATTACTTTATGAATTCATTCGTTTATTTAAAATTGATTCAATTCTTGTTTTTTTTTTCTTTTTACAAATACATATACCCGGAAAATTTACACAAATTGAATAAAACCTCAAAGCTAACAAATTATATGCTTATGTTTATGGTGTTAGTTAACGGTCCTAATACATAGAAACACTTAAATCAATACCAGAGTACATTTAATAAACACCCAGACCCGAAAATGCAGACATCTTCATGACAGACATGTTCACACAAATGCCTGCCCGTCGGGAATCGAACCCGAGCCGTGTACGCTAGCCACTCGACCAACGGGGCGGTCAAAAAAATAAAAACACCAATACACAGTTTTCTTACACCAAAACATATATTTACGGTAACGTAAATGAAATCACACTTTTAAGCTTCATACAGATATCCCTGAGTTTAACTAAAAACTTATTCCTATGGTTGTTAGCTGGAGGTCGAATATTTTATATTGTCTTATTAATTTTAAGTAAGTTGGAACCAATTCGACGAGGACGAGGTCATAGGTATGTTCGATTCTTAATTTTTCTATGTGTGTTAATTTAAAAAAATGTAATTAGTTTCCCCATCATTTTTTAACAGGTTTCAAAAATTTCTAATTTTATTTAAAAGTGGTTTCCGAGGTCCCGAGGACCACGTATCTGGACCTGATGACGGATTCCCAGAGAAATCGAGGAAAATACCTATTTTTGTCTATCTAGATGACTTACTTTTTGAAATCGAATTTGTTTTTTTGTATTTTGGGAGATTATTAAGTTTTGTAGTTTTTTGTGTTCCTATTTATTTATTTATTCTTTAAGGTTTAAGTCGATATTACAGTCTTTGTTACGCGGTATACCTACCAAACAAAAAATATTGTAGCTAAAACCATGGCGTGACGGTTAATTACTAGCTCTGTAGCTTCTGAACTACACGATACTAGATATTTTGCACTAGAAGAAAGTGGTAAAGACTGTCCATTTTTTCACAGGGGTACTTATTGTTAAGTTGGCAATAGGGTAGAAAAAATACATTATACTCAATTTTTTTAAATCAAATCGTTATCAAAACATTCTCGTTTGAAAACACATTTTTTAAAGAAGGAATCTACGAACAGAGTCTAAGTTATTTAAGACTAGCTGGTCACTCGCAACTTCTTCAACGAAAGGTTACCATTTTATATCCTTTGACGGCTAATATTTGATAAAAATGTGCGCTCTATTTTTACCAAATTTGGGTCTATAAATCATATCAAAATCGGTGCAGTGATCAAGCCGAGAAAGCCTAATAGACAGACTTTCGGAGTTATAATAGCAAACCAAACTTGATCAACATATAGAATAGTTACTTCGGGTGGCAGCTTTGGTTAACTTCAGCAGTAGTTTTAAACAAACTTTTATCCTCCTCGTTGGGGAATGGTTTTTGAAATAAATAGCCTACGTTTGAACTTGGGTCTTTAACTGTATCCATATCAGATTTTATCGACATCAGTCGAGCAGTCCGGCAGCCATTTTAGCCACTTGCGCTGTGCTTGGGGTAAATTTCTACAATAGAAAACATTGCGCCCAAGGCAGGATTTGAACCTGTACCCTTCAATCTCAAGCCTTGAGAAAAATAAAAGTTATGGCCATTATAAAAGTGATTTTCTGCTGTAATGATTAACTCATTTAGTAGGTACTCAGAAATGTGTATCTATCGAACATAACTGCCAGTGTGGACAGTAAAGAAAGGTATTAAATATTTCGCCTAATGATTTGGATCCTCAGTAGCTCAAATGATTAGAGCGTTAGTCCACTTGAAAGTAAAGGGTACAGGTTCAAATCCTGTCTAGGTCGAAATTTTTTGTTTCTTTAAAATTTTGTAGAAAACTATAAGAAGTAGAAGAATAAGAAGTCCATCTTAATTAAATTAACTTCAAACGAAAGATAAGCAGAACATTGCTAATTTTGCAAATATGTTGAAAATAATTTCTTTGGGCATTACGTTAAATAGCTCTGTCATTTGTGTAATGGCCTTGCTTCGGATGATTTGAAGTAAGTGTTTGCTAATTAAAGCCTAAATATTTACGAATAATTACAAAAAAGTATCTTCATGCCCGTATCCCCGACGATTTGAGCAGAGGTATATCCAAGGTACCCAGGACTAAATACGAGTAAAGATATTCTATAATGTGATAGGTGGCAAGCACGTCTAAAGCCAACCTTTATCCAATCCTGGGCAACGTTGCTTTAAAAAATATTTATTAGTAATTAAAAAAAACACATTATTGGACTTAAAAATCGAAATCGAGACCTCTAGAATTCAAGTCACCAGACTACTAGACCATAGAGATGATTTCTGAACTTCGATTGATAGAAAAATGTAATTAATATTAACTCAGGCGAACCCGAAGAAGTAGCGTTATCACTACATAGTATAAAACAAAGTCGCTTTCTCTGTCCCTATGTCATTTTGTATGCTTAAATCTTTAAAACTACGCTCCGGATTTTGATGCGGTTTTTTAGTAGATAAAGTGATTGAAGAGGAAGGATTATATGTATATTTCATAACCGCGAGAAACCGGGACAGGCCGTTAGTATTATAAAATTTTGAAATAAAACGGGGAAAATTATAAAAATATAATATTTTTTTTATACTGGCAAGAAATTATTTAAATAAAAAGCCCTCGAGTATGAGTACCATTTAGTCATCGATATGCAAACGAAGTGAAGTGCCCTTCAGATTTCGCCATTGAGATGAGAGTAGCATTGACATTTCTCAGGCATTGTTTATGAGGTAGAGCCGATAAATACGTGCATACTGAATTCCAGCTATTAGTGGGTCCGTGAGAAATATTTGAATGACATTTCCATACATTAATTCTAATAAGTCCCTCGTGTTACGGTCAATTTCAATAATCTATCTAAGATAAGAAATAGAGCTACCTCAGTTCAGTTACCAGACAACCGCTGTTATTTTTCAATAACCAAGAAGAATAATATCCTAGAAACAAAACTGTTATAGTAATAATTAAACTATATTACTTAAGTTGCTTATGTTTAGTAAGTAAGATTTCTAGTTGTTTTTTTTGTAATGATTTGTATTGTGTGGTAAAATTTAGTCTTTTAATAAATGTTTTATTTCTTTCTTTTCTTCCTTATAGGCTGTTTTTTTTTGTGATGAATTGTAGTTACGTATTGTGCTAATTCTGGTGCAAATGCACCAAATAATGCAAATTATTTGCTTGTATGATGGGTGTTAGTCAACGATACTGATACACAGAAATACTTAAATATGTACCAGTATGTGTTTAATAAATACTAATAATAGCCAGACCCGGAAATGTAAACATCTGAATGTTTATCACACAAATGCCTGCCCCCGTCGGGAATCAAACGGTCGGTGTAGTCAGGCGTGTATGCTAGCCATTCGACCAAAGAGGCGGTCATCAAATTAGTTGTTAAGTTTTTTCATACTCCGTTGCTACTATAACTCTTTTGACGATTATTGCAATTTTTCGAAAAAGAGTTACTAACTTCGACGTATTTTCATTCGATTCCAATAAAGAGGAGGTTTTCAATTCGACTATATTATGTTCTTTTGTTTTTTTTTTGTATATCGTTACGATCTTACTCGGCTTATAACAAACATATGATAATAGTTATATTTTTCACAGGTTTTTTTAAATCATAATTCCCAGTTAGTCAAATATAAAATTTTGTCAAGATCCGTCAAAAGGTTTTTGAGTCAGTCAACAATACATCAAGATTCATGTACCATAACGATGTGGCAAGAAAGAAAAGAAGGAAGAAAGAAAAAATACTTATTTGTGGAATATGCGTGTTGAAGTTGTTACAAAATTATTTAAGCAGTCCAACATATTCTACCACATTGTGGTGTGCAAATATTTTAATATTTATAAAAAATAAAAATATAATTATGTACATTATGTTCTAATGTTTCTACCGTAAACTCTACCGAAATGAAATTGGAGTCTGATTTTGCAGCTTTACAGCACTTAAATTATTACAAATTAATCATTTTAGGATATAATAAACACAAAATGTGTTGTTGAATTTGCAGGTAACAACTAGTAAGTAAGTAAGTATCTTCAAGCCCATATCCCGGAAAAGGTAAGCAGAGGCACAGCTAGGGCACCCACGACTAGCCGAAAACACTAAGTCCCACAATGTGATAGGTGGCAAGCCTATCGCTAACGAGGCACCGTTTTTTTTAAATTAGATAATTGGAAAAACCAAATTTTCTTTTTGTTGCCCGACCCGGTAATCGAACGAGGGACCTTGAAGTCAAGTCCGACAACTGAATCGTTAGACCGCAGAGGCGACTATATTTTTGTATACGGCAAATATATTTACCTACAACTAGCAGTATTTTCTATACCTACTTATGTAATTGATATATTTTTCACGGTTGCGCTAGATATTAGACATTGCAATTGAAACATACTTCCTAGAATTCGTTTCTAACACAATTTTCATAACTATGCTAGGTACGCGGCGGTATCTATCACTATAAGTTGCATCATGTTAGAATTTAGTATTAGAATTGTTCTTTAAACTTACATGTGCGTTTATAACCAAATACCTACCTATTAAATGATTTTAAACAAATCTAAAAGGACTAAATTATTAAAATTTGTAGTTGTTGTTTTCAACCTGGAATTCGAAAAAACTGAATTAATTACACTTTTTCGCTTTCCATCGACAATCACTTGAGCGTTTGGATAAAAAAATAGCCTTAATGAGATCTCATATTCAACAGTCTTTTTGCCAAAATTCATCGGTATTTGTTCAGCAGCTTTGAAATAAAAGTGCAATATGTAAATAGATATTGTTAATATTTTTTCTGACTAAACGCCCACTCCTGATGGTCAAAGAAAACTCTGGCATACAAACACTATAAATGTTGTAGGTGCGTCGCTGTGACCCTATGACCAGGGCGTAAGTTATTGTTTCTTTCAATTTTATTTTGCGCTTTCATTATTTTCTAGGGTCATACCTAGTCATATTTTACATATTATAAAAAAAAGTATCTTTACGCCCATATCCCCAAAGAGGTAGGCAGAGGCACAACCAGAGTATCCACGACTAGCCAAAGATACTAATGCCCGATTTCACCAAGAGCCCCTATACTTTAGGGGACCTTTTAACGTTACTTATGGGACTGTTTTCATATAAAACAGTCCCCTAAAGTACGTTAAAAGTCCCCTAAAATATAGGGGCTCTTGGTGAAATCGGGCATAAGTCCCACAATGTGATAGGTGGCAAGCCTATCGCCAACCGGCCACATTTCCAATCCCGACCAATTTTTTTTTATTAGAAAATTGGAAAAATCCAATTTTCTTTTTGTTGCCCGACCCGGGATTCGAACCCGTGAACTCATGCAGTCAAGTCCAACATCCGGACCGCTAGACCACAGAGGCGATTTAACATATTATGATTATCTATACTAATATTATTATAAAGAGGAAAGGCTTGATTTTTTGTTTGTTTGAAATGAATAGGCTCCAAAACTACCAACCGATTACAAAAATTCTTTCACCCTTAGACTTCTACACTATCCCTGAGTGGCATAGGCTTTATTTCATCAAAATCGATGCAGCAGAAGCTACGCAGGCGAAGCTGCCTAAAACTGCTATTGTTTGATATGACCATTTTTGGGCTTTTAATACAAAATAAAATTAAATGCTAATTGCTAACAAATAACTTATGATTCACAAACATATTATTATTATTTGTAATAGCAACCTACTTATGTGTAATAATAACAATCAGCTTGTAGTATGACGGTTAGTCTCTTTGTTTTTTGATCCTTTGAAAAAATGTTGAGCTGCAGATCATGTTATCATACGGAGTGACTGACGTTTTCATAGCGAATGTCTTAGCGAATGTGGCAAAATTCCCCCTTGTCTTAAATACCATTACCTTATTATATTTTGCAATGACTTGCCGAGGCGTAGCATTTATACATAGTGCTAATATATATTAAACCAACATACAATAAAATCTATGCTTGTCAGTGCTGTTTAAGTCTGTAAGTAAGCCTGTAAGAATGCACTGTTAACATCTTTGGTATCTGGGTGTCACCTACGGCAAGCAGTGTTACGTGTTATAAAACAACAAAAATGAAAAAAATACGTAGGTAGGTGCCTAGTTTTATTAGTTTTTATAAAATATTATAACGGTAATACCTAGTGTCCGAGATAAGTGGCGATCACTAGGTACATTCGCTATGAAAATGTCATAGCGAATAACGTAGATCATATAAAACTAGCGATTTGAATTAGCCAACGTTACATCGATTGAGTATCTATAATTACTCTTTTACTTACTTATAGATATGTCTAGACATAGCCTTTGCTATTTTGTGTTGTTGAAGAGTTTTTAAAGTAAATTCATAGTTATATCAATATCATCATTCCATTTTAAAACAGGTATGTAGAAACATAGAGCAAAGATAAAATAGTTTGCATGTTGCGTTAATTTAAAGTTTTTACGAGGTTCGTATTTAACGGATGCTAGACAAAAAATATTGCACACGGTGTTCTATTTTTGAGTGCATTTCGCGCTATTTTGACGTTCCCTATACAGACAATGTGTCAATGACCCCATTTGCGGCCTGCTATTTACGTAGTTTTAAAGTTTTGGGGCTCTTTGTTAGAGCATATTTCCGCATTTACAATTTAGGCGAAATATTTTCAAGCTTAACTTCCTATAAGCGTTTGGTTAGCACAATATATACGCATATTAGTACCTAATAGGTAGGTGTGAAATGTAATATCATGAAACTATTATCATGGAAAATAGTTTAAAAAAAATACTGAACCAGAAAAATATGAGCTCGACTTGTTATACTGTCGATACGCTATTATGGTAGGTATCTAGTTATATTTCGCCACCCATTAAATAATAAATCTTTTACAAAATTGATTCGGAGATCGAATAGGCCATCAGATAATTTCAAAAAAATAAAAACATAGGTAAGTATCTAGCTGATATTAAAGTAACGCATACCAATCACAAAACCATATAATAGTCTACTTTAATATAATTCTTTGTTAATTATAAAGACAATTAGCAGAGCAAAGTAAAATAATAGTTTCGATAACACGGCGCAAAGTTCAACATAGCGTACAAAAGAGTCGGGGTAAGGCAGCTTTTTATGAGCTGAATTCAGCTTAATCTATGATAAAGAACGGGCGCGCAACACAAGTAGGGTATGTGTGCCCATTCGCGT
>NJDD01001684.1:0-29699 GCA_002245505.1 Calephelis nemesis | reverse complement strand
TCTGACACAACAACCCTATATCATGCGGGCGTACGATGCCTGTGCGCACTCACGCACACTACGTCGAGTGCCCTCCTCTCTAGGCTGCAATTCGTCGGTGCGTCCGCCGCGACTCGCGCCCCTCTAGCCCGCACGCAATTGCACTGCACTCCGAAGTCGCTGTGCGTGCGTAAAAAGCGCACGCAGGAGGTGCGGGGAACGACGGAGAGGACTGCGATCGCTCGCAACCAACAGTCACTGTCAGACGCTCGAAAGAGCTCGCCGCCCCCGCAGGGCGTCTTAAACTTGCTGTTCTACGCGATCATCCCCTAAACGTACTACGAACTTTATTCAGTGCAAATGCGAACTTATAAAATTTTTAATGACTAAATATTTTACAACCTGTTCTTGAAATTGGATCTTTTTCACACTATTAAAAGGTAAGTGTTTTTTTTATATTTTATTTTAATGCATAAACAATGATCTTCGTAGAGATGCTACGAAAGTTAACTTTACAAACAAAACCGAATAAAAGATTGTTATTTATTTGTGTGCTCTAATACAAAGTGTTTAGATTCAAAATATATTTGACTTCAGTTCATATCCAGTTTTATTTTACACATTGAGTCGGCAAATCGTGTTTTTCGTTCCCCTAAGTTCGATTTACCTGACGAATAATAGGTAAAAGTCAATTTGGCACTGAGGTAGGGCTATCAAGCGATATATGTAAATTGGGAAGGGCGGTGCAGTCGTGCTGTCGCGCTACATCGCAACATACGTTCGCACTTACAGCTTAACACTCGTATAGTGAGTGCACTGCGTGCGCGACTTGCATTTTTATCTATAGAAAGGAAAGAAAGTACGCAAATATATTTAGGTCTGTTTTGTGAAAAATCAAATATGTATCCAGCTTCTACGTCTGAAGGAATTTTGCCAGGTTAGCCTTTTAAACGTATATATCTATTTAAATATAAAAAAATACTTATATTTTTGTATTCATGTAAAAAAATATCAAAATTTTGTAATTTCATTATTCAAGATTACAAATTAGTTTATGGCATTTTTACAATGTTTTCATATATATCTTTCAATTATCGTTAACTATTAATTAATTAGTTTCACGTCAACTTTTTATGCTTAAGTAACAACATTGTTTGCGAATTTAATTTGTATGTAGGTATGTTAATGATCGTTTCCGTGAAACTCTCATTCTTGTGAAGTGTTGGGAAAGATGTGTATTATTAAATAATGTTTTCGTTTAAAGACTAGGCTTTACGAAGATTGTGAATGAAGTTTTGTCAAACTTATTGTTCATCAAGTTTGGAGAATCTTAGCATCATAAATTACCTATGATTAGTATTCGAAGTTTTAATCAGCATTTAGGTGTAATAATAGAATGCATATTAATCAATATTTAAAAAGAAAAAAAACAACAACTGTACACTGTATGACATAATCGATTATTTGTCGTGTTAATATATTTATATAAATATTATAATTATACATGTTTAATATCAATAGCCCGAGAAAGCTTATTGTCTTTTATGTTTAATAAAATGGTTCCAAATAAAGGAAAATTTATGGATTTATGTACATGTACCGTCAAAATTTATCGAATTTTAATATAATTCAAGAAAAATTAGATGAAGATTGCAATAAAATCACACTTTGATTTTAAGAATCTGTCAGACTCTACATTACGTTTTCTACAATTAATTACATTAATTACTTAATATTTTCTGTCATATATTTTAAACTTTACGATATAACGTAATTCAAATTTAATCTTTACAATGTACCTGAATTATGAATATTAGATATTTTTCTTTCAGTATTTAGATTCTAAATGTTTTACCTATGTCAATTATAAATAGGCATAATATATTATTAAGTTTATGATATTTCTTGTTAGCTGCTGGTCTTGTTATTATATATAAATAATTTATTTTTCATAAAATATAACACATAAATGACTAGTCTTTTTTAACAGAGAGAATACTGATGAATTAAAAATAGATTAAACAAACAACTTCCTCTGTGGTGTAGTGGTCTGATGTTGGCGTTGACTTTATGAGGTCTTAGGTTCGATTCTCTGGTCAGGCAACTAAAGATGTGTTTTTTATTTTTTTATTAATTATCCAAGATTGAACCCTACCCTTTATCGAATTACTGGACTAAGTACTTTCGGCTAAACGTTCTCACCCTGGTTGTAACGCTGCCATCCTCTTCGGGGATGCGGACTTGAAGACACTCACTTTTACAAACAAAATTGCTTAATATTATATGGCATTAAAATAAACTATCAATATTAAAATGTACAATTAGTCTTTTCATTAATAGCAAATTACCGCTGCTTACTTTATAATAAAATATTAGTTTAAAGTTATTTTATGTTTGTACGTTTTTGGTTTATTGTAGTTAGCTGGGCTTTCTAAAGATAATAATTGATCTAGTTTAGGTTACGCTAAAAGTAGCTCAATCAACCGCCTTCGTTCTTTATACCGGACCACGACAATGTTTATTTCTTTAGCATGTATTGTAGCCAGTTTTAGCGTATTTAAAAACAAGCATTTTCAACTAGTTAATATAATTCTGATGCATTTCATTTGTTTCTATTTAACCAAGTATATTTTTATAAATCTTAATTAATAAGTAGTAATTAAACGTTTTTTTTTTTCATTTTCAGAGTCGCAGTTTAGAAAAATGGGTAGCTGCGAAGGACAACAAACCTTCTGCCTAAAATGGAACCACCACAAAACAAATCTAGTAGAAATATTGGAGGCATTGATCAAAGTAGAGACGTACGTGGATTGCACGCTAGTTGTAGACGACCAGGTCACCTTTAAAGCTCATCGCGTGGTACTAGCTGCTAATTCTCCGTATTTTCAATCTATATTAGCCGACGTCCCAATGGATCATTGCAGCATACTCTTCCCAGGAGTAAAGGATTTTGAAATGCGCGCCCTTTTAGAGTACATGTATACAGGTGAAGTTAATGTGACTCAAGCGCATATACCACGTATCATGAAGGTCGCAGAGCAACTTGAAGTCAAAGGTCTTTTTGATATGACCGAACTAAGGCGAGGACCTGGGAATAATGAGCGAACCCCTGCTGCTTCCCCACCGAGGGTAGTTCCAGCCGCTCCATCTAGTGTGTCCCCACCCGTGCCTGTTAACCGTTGGCCACCTCCACCCTCGGCTCCAGTACTCTCAGCCGCCTATGATTCTTCAGATATGAATCCTTTAAAACGTAAAAAACTATCGAGTATGTTGGCTACTCGTGACACTCCTATTTTGAGGAATGTTTTAGCCCAAACAACCGCCGTTGATTCTCCGCAACCTATATCTCTAGTATGCCACCCAGTCAATCCGCATGAACCTAGCCGTTTGCATTCTAATGGATCAGCTCACGATTCAGATCGGCCTAACAGTCCTCAAAGGCCATTTGATTATAGACCTCGCAGATTATCCTCAAGAGCTTCATCTCCACACTACAACCGTTCTGACCGTTCAGAAGACGCTCACTCTCCGTATACAGAAAGATCATTCGAAGAAGACAACCAACGCAACTTTCACCCCTCTCCTCCACCAAACAATTTTCAACCAGATGTAAGAGCCGGCTTAGCCCCCTACGTACCACCACAGCAAAAGCCAGAGTGGAAAAGATACAAGCAATACACCCGATCAGATATCATGTCAGCAATAGAATGTGTAAGAAATGGAATGAGTGCGTTACAGGCATCGCGAAAATATGGCGTTCCATCACGTACCTTATACGATAAGGTGAAAAAACTTGGTATCACCACAAGCCGTCCTATGAGTCGGGGAATTAAGCGCGAATCAAATGGCGCTGCATTTCCTTACGGATTAACTGGAACTGGTGGAAATGACGAGGGACCCCCAACAGCACCTCTTATAGATCCATCATTTCTACAACAAGCGTTAGAAGGAGCTACGAGGGAAGGTGGACGAGAGGCTCTTCATGCTATGGCTTTAGCTGCCGCAGCTCATGCAGCTTTAACCCCACGAACTCCGCCCCGGTCAGCACCTCACTCGCCGAGAACACCACCACCTGATGACGATCACGTTGAAGACCTCTCCGTATCTCGACGTCGCGACCCTGATCCACCGTCCGGCGTGATTGTTCCTCCTCGAAACTTTGCTCTAGATTGCAGTGAACGAGACTAGGTAGACGCTGCATATAACTTCTTACAAAGACTGACTTAGGCGTACAAAGTTAGTAGGTAAGGCTCATTTTGGTAGGCTACTGGTAAGACGCGCCGCGCGCGCAAACCACGCTGACCGGGCGCTCCGGCCGGGCGATTGCAATGGGCCCCGCGGCCACTTTTTTGCCTGTAATTTCCCTATTTATTTCCTAACACTTAATACCTATTAACGAAATAAAATTTCCGTTAAAAGGTATGGCTGTATGGCGGTGTTCTTTCTTCGTTTTTTGTTTGTTTATTTTTTCTGTAATTTTATGTTTGACAACGTTATGTCTCTGTTAATAAACTAGTGTTAAGTTAGCTTTAAGGTTAAGTTAGAGCAATAATTGTTAAGGGCTACAGTTAAGAGGGCAGCACTTGCTGTGGCGTAACCTGGCAGGTCTGCCTTGACAAGTTATAGTGCAATTTGTTCTTAGCGACTGTGATGTTTATAGACTGAAACGCCGCCATTACCTCACATTTGCTACTTCTAGTCCGATGCACCGCACTATATCCTTTTCAAATGTACACTAATATTTGTAAAACTCAAATGTTTGAAAGGAAGTGCGATTTGTGACGCTCACTATAAATAAATAGCAACATAATTTAATGAATAATTCCTATAATACTTACTTACGGGTTTCAATGTTTGTGATTTGCCATATTTGTTCATTGTTGTTATATAAATATATCAATTTCGTATGTTTAGATTAATTTGCACTAGCACGAAAATGCGAGGTCAATGTTCACTTAAAATATAAAAATGCTCAATACAAATTTTGTGAATTAAAAATATTAATGTAAACACATTTAAATGTAAGTTTAATTGTTCGATAACACTTAACAGTTTAATGAGAAAGGTAATACGTATTTTAATAGAAAATGATGTATAAACCCTATATTTCGAAATTTTATTCAATAGTAATTTTTTATCATTTTTTATCAAATTCAATAGTAATTTTTCCTTCAACGCCATCTATGTTCTGTACAGAATACAACAATTAAACGGTCGCGTATTGATATGTCTAGGTACTTGTTTAATGAGGCATTTAAATTCACGTTAATTTGTATGTTTTTCAATAGTCTCATTACATTTAACATGAAAGAGAAATTCTCTGTTATTGCCACCTAGTGAAATCTGTTTTAGATTTGAAAACACACATGAAATAAATAAGCCAAATGGTTACGGTTTTTAATGATTTTTTGAGTTTAAATTTTTAAATTATTCAAACCCCTCGTTAAAATATTACCAATGCAACCATTATTTGAACGTCATGTATAAATCCGCTGTGCCTCTATGTTAATTGGTATGGAATACTTTATATATATGTTAATCTTATCATAATTTTAAGTTAATTATATTAATCCTTAATTCATTACAAGACTGATTTGTTACTTTAGTCTAGTTTGAAAATGCCATAGATAATATTTTAACTTTGCATCTTCATTAAGGTTGTTCAGTTGGGTTATTTCGGGTGAGTGTAGAAACTACACTATTGAAGTGTCGCTGTTGTGCCTTGTTTTTAAATTGAGATGTGTTGTGGACATTCCAATAATTACACTGTGTGGTTTTTAGTAATTTATTGTACGAAGGCTTTGGGGCTGATTATTATTTAAATATATCATGTGTCAGGAACACATTACATGTACTTTTAAGTTTTAAACTAAATACCTCATATTATATAAGATAGATTGGATATGTGATTATATCGATAATTATACTTTGTGCCTATATAATATAATGTTATGCACCAGAGTTAGTTTTTGTGGATGCAAGTCATACTACTACTTTTACTAGTTGTCAATGTATCATTCATGTAGGTATAATTAAATGTTTGTTTATCTCTTAACGTACGTAATATAATAAGAAGTCTATATTTACAAATAATATAATGTTATAAATACAAATTAAACATTTAATATGGATAAATATCATTTTTATTAAACTTTCCCCCAAAAGTTAAGGTAGAGTTCAAAGTTTCTAGACATTGTAGTGGATAGTTTTTTTAATTAAAAAAATGACTGAATATGAAGCAGAGGAAAACAAAGCAGTGAATAGATTTAAGATAAGGCCTAAGGCTAGCGCCTGTTGTAGTATCGAAGATCGCCCCCTTGACTCCACATTTAAATAGGTGATTTCTACTGTGACATCTTACTAGATGGTAGACTTCTACAACAGCAACCACAAGCCTACTTCTACAAAACCAACATGCCCGTCAGTTTGTAAATCCGTCAGCGTGTTTGTGTTGCAGTTCAAAAAATTTATAAAAACTGAGTCGTCTAATTATTCGTATAAAATGTATGTCAAAATAAATCTTAGACACTCAAAATTATTCATAAATTAACTCTACTACCGGCTTGTAAGTTTGGTATCTGAAATAAATCTATATATTAATGCGTGATGCCAAAACTTTGGATTCCTTTTTACGATAATTGCGCGGTCGCAGTAGCATAAAATTTGGATCACTTATAGTTAATGTGTAGGAGAAATGCAGAACGATAATACTTTTCAATAATAATGCTTTTAAAGTACATTAAATCAATAAATAAAACATTACCCACACTACCATGTATTTGACACACATAAACAAATATACTGATGATAACGATTAAAGATCACAGATGGCGCACTTAAAAGTTTGGAAACATAGTAGTTGGCCTTGAGAAATGACGATGGCGTTCTTTATTAACAAGATATTAAAATTTATTATGGTCGAATTTCGACCAACGGGCTACCACTAGTTTCCATAAAAAAATAACGTACTTATACCCTTATTGAAACAAATGCTAGAAAACAATAATATCTGCTTTAGGATTGTCCCTACACCAGACGATGTGACAATAGACGGAAAACCTGATAATGGAATATAAGTTTTGAATTTAAAATTATAGACCATTATCATGATTGTTCATTACTTAGATGGTGACGTTGATTATTCGACTTTTGTCATGATCAGTCGCTACTTGTGAACGTTTCATACAAATTTGCGTTCTTCAACTCTGTTTTTATTACATCACTCGCCTTATATTTTCATAAATTCTACTGATTTACTATATTATTGGAGGGTTAACAGTAATCATCCAAAAATAATCCAACAAAAAATATTGCACAACTACCTGACCTGCCTGATTTGTAAGTTAGTCTATTGGATAGCATATCTTTCAAATCAGAACATGAACTAACAGCAGAACATGAAATGGAATAGAATGACTATGGTACCAATCTGAGCGAGTTAATTTATCTATTCCGCATGGCTTGATTAGGCAACGGTAATGCTTCTCATTCAATATTAAAAAACTCTTAGAAACCGATATCCTACTTCTCTGTTAAAATAAATGTTTTAATTTTGGTCTCTGTTCTAACAAAATATTCACAACCAGCTGTCCCGGCGAATTTCGTGTCATTCGCTCTTTTTTCATAGGAAAGCTAGAAATGTTGTTTTTCCTACTTTCCTCGCAGGTTTCCTTTTTTCTTACCTTTTAAAACTTCCCTGGACTAAAAAATAACTCTTAACCAAAATTAGCCAAATCGGTCAGCCCTTATTGAGTTTTAGCGAGATTAACGAACAGCAATTGATTTTTATATGTATGAAAATTCACAAATAGTGTTGACTGAGTTGGATTACTTTGCAAGTTTTAATGGTACACCATGTAAAAATATTTGTTAAATTGTTCAGACGATAATACGTGTAAGTTTTCGTTTATTTTTTCAAAATAGGTAAGCTAACTTTTACAACTTTAATTGGACTGTATGCCCAGTCCAATTAAAGTTGTAAAAGTTAGCTTTTTTATGGCTTAATATGTTGCTAACTTCACCTTTTTTCTTTTTCCACACTTTTGCATCTTCACCGCACTGCTTTGGGCCGAGCAGAGTGCTCATCCCGAGACACCATCATTTAAATGGACTGTTCCCTACAACGCCAGCAATAAAGGTTGTCTCTGCGTTTTGGTTACTGGGTGGTTTTGATGAAGGAGTAGTGGCTCGTCGCTCGGCGTTAGGCGCCAGGCGCGAGAGAGATCTTCGTCGCCGAGACAGGCGGCACCGGTGCAGTGTAATGTCTAGAGTACTCTAGAGAGTTTGTGTTTGGGCTGGGCCGAAGGCGTTTGCCGCAGTTATAGGGTCTGCTGGATCCGACAAACGTTGGAAATAAAAAAAATAGATAAAACTTTGGAAAGCGATATAGGCTACATTTTATCCTAAAATTTTAACGAGCAGTGTTGGAGAGCTAAATATCAAATTAGTAGACTACGCGGGTGAAGCCGCGGGTAACAGCTAGTAACTGAATAAACCAACTCGTTGGTCGAGTGGCTAGCGTACACGCCTAGCTACATCGACCAACCACGAGGCTCAGGTTCGATTTCCGACGGGAGCAAGCATTTGTGTGATAAACATTTAGACGTCTGCATTTTCTGGCTCTGGGTGTTTATTAATTTTATTAGTTAATTTTATTTTATTATATTATCTGTATAAGTATATTTTCTAAGTATTAGCATCGTTGACTAACACCCATAACACAAGCAATAAAGTTGCTTACTTTGGGGTTAGATTCAATTTATGTAACTTGTCCAGGTATGTTTTTATTTATTGTTAAACATAAAATAAGTATCTGAAATACTAAAAAGCTTTATTATTTATAATTTGTTAAATGCACATTTACACCTTTCGTTTTTTTCTTTGTTTTAGGCCAGGTTTATTTTTAATGTCTTTTGTTTACCTCCCAATTTCCTCTATTACAGTTTAAAACCGTGATTTATTAATTACTAACTGCTAAACAGCTAAACATACAAACTTTCACAGTTATAATATTAGTAGGGTTACACGTAAAAACCAATGTTATTTTTTATCATAACAGGTAACCATCCAAAGCTTTTTCAACAATGTCCCAAACATTTATTAATCATGTATTTTTCATAACTTGTCTTCAATAAATCGTCTCCCTCACCCACTCCTATAACTCGTCTATTGTGCTTATCATCTTTTCCATTTATAAGAAACTGATGTATGTAGGTTGTTGCACTACTAAAAAATAGATAAGTGTATTTGAAGTGTAATTAAAATATTGTTAATTATTACACATTTATTAAATGTAAGTAAATAACTCATTAATCAATTAATTAAATGATTGTTAAGTTCAATTATTAATAAAAAACAATTATTAAATACTGTGACATTACCGGTCACACGGGTCTGCAAGTTTATTTTGAAAGGCTTAATGTAATGGCCGAATCTAAGGCTGCCATTATTTTATATAAACTAATTGCTTACTGAAAATGAACTGTGCTTAAAATGTCTGTTAGCGGTCATACAAATGTGCCAAGTTAAGGCTGAATACGCGAATGTGATTTATTACATTTTTTTTAACCTGGTCCTACATTTTTAATACGTTATGGTGCTTTATATCTCAAAATATAGGATAAAATAATAATATTTAGTCGAATGATTTTGTTTGGTTTTTGTTAATTTGACTGACAATCAAATTTTTTATCAAGGTATTAAAAAAAATGAAAAATTCCCGCTCTTTACTACTGTAGTTTATTTTGCTATACCTATGTGGCACCACTATCGCATAAGTTTGTTATGGCTGTCAGTCGCTTCCATAGAAATAGGAGTAGGTACTTAAAGGTCAATGGTCGCGTCTGAGAGTGTACCCACCATTGACCTCTATGGTACCTTCCTACCTAGTACCTAGGTACCTAATTCCTAGCTATCTCTATGGAAGTCCTATCTATAGTATTTGATCTATGTTTATGGATTAGGGTTGCCATGTTCTTAGCTATGACTGGCTAAGACGATGGGTAGATTTTGGACTACAACAATAATTGTTATCGTATTTTTACGATGTTTTCACTGTGTAGAGGTACTACATGCATTCTGTCGGGGATAGTACGTGTGCTATAATTTTAAAATTCTACCTAATTTCAAACTGTGTATACTTAGCCTGCTAAAAGGTCTTTTGTAAATACTTTAATGTACTTAATGGATAATAGTAGTTCTAAGCTAAAACACGAAAAGTTTTATTTCATAAATATTACTTTTTCAACTTTGTCTACGATAATAATTTTAATATTACGTTTTCAACATGCTTAAGTCTAGCCCTGTTGTGACGTAATATCGCACCACTGGATACTCGTGAAGTGATTGGTTAATATGAATCACCTGTCAAAATATTCATTTAGCGTAAGAAACGTAAACATAGAAAATTCTGATGAAATATTTATTTTTGCTAAGAAAAAACAGTGCCTAGAAAAAAATTATATAATTTTTTAAACAAAAATGGAGCAAGACGACCCATTGCTAAATAGTGATGTATTTAATATTAATGACATAGCTGAAATAGAAGGTAATATATACTTTTCCGTTTTGCGCTTCTTGTAATATTTTTATAAATTGGTCATTTCAATTACTGATAATCTTATAATTCCTACTAACATTGTTAAATAAAAAGAAAAAAATAGTCTTGATTTTGCTTGCTATACATAAATACAAAAAATATTCAACGTTCATAAAGTTGAACTTTAATGCACAGCTTTAATGTAAGGGAAATACCCATGAGTTACTAGTTACGCCGTGGTTTATTTATTTGTGTTTACTTTTTACTCTTATTTACATAAAGTGACAAAATTTTAATTATTTTGTACCTTTACAAGTCACTACACTAAGTCAAAGCAGGTGATTCTGTTTGTAATCTGTAAATTTCTATAATAAGAGATTCTTATATTTTGCTTGTTTATATTACAGATTTTCTTACTGGTTGTGATAGTGATTTTATGAAAAAACTTGAAGAAGAATTAGCATTGGATAGTCCAGAGTTATTAACAGTTAATACAAAGCACAATGCATTCGCTCCATCACCACAAGTATCTCCACAGTACTCTACGACTGTAAATGGAAATCCTTTAATGTCCCAATATCCATCCAGTAGAAATAACAAACCACAAGTTCCACACCCTAAATCAAGTCCAGTTCTTGGGGTGTATGGAAGAGAAGAAGGCTATAATTTGCCATTAAAAAAGGAACCATCTTTAAAAGAAATGTTAAAACAAGGACATGAACAACCTGTACAAACTCCTATGATAGTCCAGCAGGTAATTCCAAGCCCTCTGTATGTAAATATTGGACAAGGAAACTTGCAAAAAGTGAATGATGTTCGACCGTCACTAGTAAAAGTTGAAGGTGTACAACAATTAAATGGGAACAAACCTCAGCAAGCGCAGCCGATATATGCTAAAGGTGTAACACCTGTCATTATAAAGAGCTATGCTGATGCTAATTTTTCACCTGTTTTTTTACAATCAAATATTATTAGCCCTGAGACACAAACATTGATGTACACTAGTGCACCAATTCAAGGTAATTTTTTTTCCTTTTTAATGTCAATAATTTAAATGAAGTAAAGTTGCAATAACTAATTATTAATAATTAATACAAAAAAAATCATTATATTTTTGAAAATGTTTGTTGTTTTTCTCACTTAATGCTTATTGTTATCAATCGTAATAAATATTTTATTGAACCAGGCATTACTTTGCAGAAATTCATTTAAACAGATGTAGAAAAGCCTCTATTTTTGCATTTCCGCTAAAATTTCGTGTAACTTTTGTGGGGAGAAGTCTCCAAATGACACAGAATGTGACAAGCCTAACTAACATACCCACCACACACCACTGCAACCAAACCACAAATAAAGCATAAGCTTTGTTCTTTATTAGTAATCTGGTTGTAGTTTTAGGTGGTAGGAATTTATATTGTTTTCCTAGCTCTTACTTTATTTGTGGTCTGGTCATGGTGGAGGGTGGGAATGTTAGTTAGGCTTTGTCACATTCTGTGTCATTTGGAAAACTTGCAACAACAGTTACATGGCTTACAGGGAACTAGCATAATAAAGGCTTATTCAACATCCTTAAAACAAATAAATAACACCAAATATTAACAAATATCAGATACTTTCAAAAAATAAGATAAGAAATAACCATGACTATAGGTCATGGTTATATCTTATCGACGGGTCCTACGTAAACTGGTACAAGCAGCAAAATGTCACAAACGTTTTTATTGCATCATTCGTACTTAAACAACCCATTCTTTAATTTCATGAAAAAATAATTTCCAAAAATCAGTAAGTTTTGAAGATAAAAATATGTAAACTGGTGCAAATAACACTTTTTTGCGCCAAAGGACAGTCAACACTGGTGTAAGCCACTTGCACCAGTCTACGCGGTCAGGAACTCCAAGATGCTCGAGTTCAAGTGAAGTCACATCAGTACGCGCGTAGTGACACTACCGCATGCACTTTTAAAACTGGTGTTAAAAAAGTGCATAGAGTTGGTGGTGGTGATCTACCTAATAACCAGAGTATTTACGAGACTCGAGACTAATATTGTTTCATGTTTAAAAAGTTTATATTTTAATTATGCTTTCTGTTTTATAAAATTGGGTTAAGTTAATTACTTTAATAATATTTTTTCATATTTCGATTATGTTTTTATGTTTTATTTGTCTGAAAGACTGATTAAAGTGTAAGTTTTATTTCTGCCCAATAATACAGTTAAAAGAGTTCTCTCAAAATAATTTTGTTTGATTTTTACAATACACTTAAACTTTTATTTCTTTTTGAAAAATACCAGACCATTTGATTTCTGCATATTTTTGTTTCATTTAAACACGAAAATATGTAATGCTTATTGATATAGTAGAACATGGATAACTCGTGCAAGTACTGTTCAGAACCACTTAAACTAATACAAGTGTTAAAAGTCTAACAAAATGTTATATTTTGTACTTTACTAGCTTTCGCAAGCATTAATAAGAAGCAAATAATATTATGTAATTATTTATCATTTTATTACCATAATTGTAATAAAACATATAACATTGTAAACTGGTATAAGTGCCACTTACACCAGTATACTTGTTGTAAAACTTTAAGAAAAATAAGCTAAGCGAGTGCAAGTACAGCTATTACCTAAAGTTTGAAAAATAATTGAAAATTGTCAATGCAGTTTTTTTTCTAAAGGATTCAAGTATACAATTTCAAAATTTCAACTATGTACGTTGTATAATGTTAAAGTTACACGCATTAGAACATACGAATCGCGCTCCTGGAAAGTTTGCAATTGCATTTGCACCAGTTTACGTAGGACCCGTCGTTATCTTATTTTATAGTTGTGTGGCTATTCTTTGGCTAGGTTGTTAGGCCTAGTGCACAAGTCTATCTGCTACCCTATCCTCCAGACTGGAACATGACTCTGCCATTATGGTGGCAGAAATATGTCAAGCAATGGATCCCTACTCCGGCAACCTTACCAGCAGTGAAAAGGACAAGCAATCAGTTTAGTTTGGTTGTTTAGTTTGCAATCTATTCTAAAAATTGTTTAGTTTGAACAAAAGTTACATGCTATGAGATTAAACAAAGATTAAAAAGAAATTAGTCGATATTTCTGCGTTTTAGATGCTGTTCCTGATACCTTTATTATATGTAAAATTGACCAAGATTTCTGTACAATTTCAGGTGCACCACAAAGTATTATTACAAATGCTAAACCTCCTAATGATAACAGACCTATACAATTCTTTACAAGTAATAATGGCCAGACTTTATTAACAACAGTCCTAGATGGAGATAAAATAGCAATCAATCCTAACTCAGCACCACCCAAAGTGAAAGAAGTTAAAAGGAGTGCTCATAATGCCATTGAGCGTCGATATCGAACTAGCATTAATGATAGAATAGTTGAATTAAAGAATATGTTAGTAGGAGAAGAAGCTAAGGTAAGTAAATTTCAGAATTTTCAAGTTAGTTTTATAATAATAATTATAACTAAATAATACTCTTGAATGCAATGAGGTTTTGTTAAGTATAAGCAATATACAGGTGACATTAAAAGTACCAGACAAATTTTGAAAAACGATTTGGAAACACTATTGATCTATGAATTAAAAAATAATAAATAAATCAATTTACAATTTTGAATTATTAAACATGATGATGAGTTGCATGATTAAACAAAGCATTAAACTGCTTCCCACATTGCAGTTGCATTAGCAGGCTTGTGACGTGACTCCTACTAGGTAAGATGTAATGTGACAACAAGTAAAGTATTTTTGCAGACTATTTGAAATGAATGATTATAAAAGTAAATAATTAGGTACAATGGAACGGCCATAAATCCAGAAGGATAAAATCTTTAAAAGAAAGATAAAAAAAGTAAATATTACAATTTGGGAATAATATTTAAAATGCATTACCAATTTAAGCCTTTACACCCTTTTAAAATTTGGCCGGTCTTTTCAAAGCAACCCTGCATAAACTAAAGAAAGCTGTGTCAATGGTACACACCTATTTATTTTCTTTTACAGCTAAACAAATCTGCAATATTAAGAAAAACTATAGATTACATTAAGTATCTTAGAAATCAAAATGCTAGATTAAGACAAGAGAATGTGTCACTGAAGTTGGCATGCCAGAGATCTGGTGTTAAGGAGCCACTAATATTTGAGGGAGCATATACACCACCACATAGTGACATTGCATCACCATATCACTCACCACATTTGACTGATAGTGATCCACCATCATCACCAGAACAGAAAGTAAGTCTGTCTTTATTATTATTTATATTTAATAGGAAAATACAGTTCTGCTATGGTTATCCTTGATAGGCCAATTTTCTGATCCATAATATTTTTGAAGTGTTAAAGCAAACACATGGGACAGCCATGACAAACAGAAATCAAAAATGTTGTAGGCTTGTTTCTGTCCTGTGGTCCTTTTAGGTGTTAGGCCTATTGTGTCAGTATACTGGCTACCCCACCCTATGGAGCTGAACATGATACTGTCGTTATGGCGTTAGGAATAGGTAATTCTGTGAATCCCTTCCTGAACAAATTGCAGCATGGCTCTCTACCACCAGTGGTAATATTTAATATTGATCTATTTAACCTGCTATAAGAGGGGCATGTGGTCTATTCTACATAGACCTGGACTAAAGTGGGGGGATTATGTCTAAGTTTGCTATTAGCATGAGCAAGTTGAGAGGGCAGCAGGCAAACTTACACATGAGGCTTAGTACAGAAGCATCAGGTATTTTAAGCAGTAATCATTGGATGTTTGTTAGTGGAGTGGTGTACAACTTCAAAATGGATGATTGATTTTACTACTTGTGAGAGAAAGTGTTCATATATACGTTTCTGGTGATAAAATGAGTAGTATGCTGATATATAAGGCAACGCAAGGCAAGGCAAAGGCTATGTCATGCAAGGAACATTCCATCATTTATAAATTTTGACTTTGAGGCAATATATAGGTAACTAGGCAACAAGCATGTTGTTTCCTATGATTACTTTGTTGGTTACCCTACCACCTAAACCGGGACACAACTTCATCAAGTATACTGATGTAATGGGATTAGAGAAGCTATGGACTACTCAGGATAAAAAAGAAGCTCACTAATTGATTGTGTTTATGTCTGTACATGTATTTATATACGAATAAGTAGGCATTTACAAGGGCATCCATGGCTAGTCAAAGATTCTATTGGGTTTAAAATTAAAAAAAATAAATATTGAATTTTTCAGGGAGACGAAAAGTACTCAAAAATTGTTATGGGTATGGGCGATCACTCACGATTGGCACTATGTGCTTTTATGGTAGGCTTGTTGGCTTTTAACCCATTTAGTGCCTTTTTTGGGAGTTTCATGTCTGAAACTTTATCACCAGATTACTCAACACGGATTGATCAAAGAAGAATTCTATCTGATGATGGCTATGGTAAGTTTTAAACATAACATAGTAAATACCTATTTTACAAAGCAATTGAATCCCTCGTGATCAGACTTGCTAATTACTGTTTTGTTGTATCAATTGTTGTCAAAAGAAGGTTCATATGAAAAAAAAAGTTCATATTTAGGACAGGACAATGTCTTTCGGTCCAACTAGTTAAAACATAAAACACTGTCAAACCTAGGAATACATCAACATGGCATAAGTATTATAGCAGCAGGATTAAGTAAGAGACTATGCTCATATATCCGGGCAAATTGTTGCAGATTCCTCCTAGTCAGAAAACCCAACACTATTGATAGAATTAACCTTTTTTGCCTGTTATAAACGCCTTAGCTGAGAGGTAATATTTTCCAGCTTTGAACCTTTGAAAAATTTAATAAAAGGAAAATAATATTCAAAATATGTGTGCTCTTGCAATGCTAAGGCTATCACAAAAATGTTTAATTATACTAACATAATTTTATGACAAATATTTTAATATTCAATTACATTAATTAATTATTTACAAAAAATATATTAAAATACAATTCAAAATATTTAAGTATTTACAAATAATACAAGTCTTAAACTCACGAAACTACCTATTTTTCAATATAGTTTATGGGTTTCATCTTTGTTATGTGAGTTTTTACTATAATATGGGTACCTACTACTTTATTATTTGTTAATTTACATAATAATAATATAATATTATAAAGAGGAAAACTTTGTTTGTTTGTTTAGCTGTAAGTTGTTTAGGCTCAAAAACTACTGGACCGATTTTAAAAATTATTTCACCATTCGAAAGCTGCATTATCCACGAGTGACAAAGGCTTTGTTTCATCCAAATCGGTATAGAAGAAGCCAAGTTACGCAGGCGAAGCTGCGTGAGACTGCTAGTATTATATATAGGACAAATGATTAGAAGTCATGAAAAGATATGAATTATGGTAGTACATTTACCTTCCTATTTTAGTTTTTTTTCTTTGTTAATTGATTAATTTCTTTCTTTGACTTGTTTGTCTTATAAAATTCTGTTAATAACATTTTTTTGCAGGATCTGACAGTATATCTTGGGGGATGTGGATGTTTCATGGTTTTATCATTTATATGATCAATTTTATTATACTTGGTGGTTGTTTGGTAAAGCTACTTGTCTATGGAGATTCCGTCCCAAAACCTGATTCCAAAGAAGTTGCTCTCTTTAAAGATCACAAAAGACAAGCAGACGAATTTTTGAAAAAGGTATGGCAGAAATTAACAACCGATGTTAGATGTTTGTTGAAGAAAAAAATGGCAACATATTGCAATTTAGAAATGCTGTTTATTATTAGATTGTAACGCAAATTGGATTTCCTATAGTAAGAAATACAAGTTGATTATAGACGCAAAGGTGATCATGGTGCGTTGCCAACCTGAGTGTAAGTTCAGCCTCTCTTATGAATTTCAGTGTTGTTCAGCCTCTTCTATGAATAAGTTTACTGGCTTATCTACTTTACGATTGGGACAGTCGCGAGCACTTACTCTGTGCATATGAAGTTTTTTTTCTCTGAGCTATAAGAGACATCGATTATATTAACCCATTTTTTTAACATTTCATTTTAAAAACTGTCTTAATGCATAATAATTACTTAGCGTAAAATAATTTATTCGAAGTTTATGCAGTTTTGTCCACTCGGTTGCTCGCTTTTTAATGACGCGAAATTAAAAATAAAAATTCACAATAGTCTTATGCTTCTTTCCTGCTACTCTGTAGCGTTCACAAGTCTTTTGATTTCTCCTCAGCGATAAAAGTCTAAGGGAGTAAGGTCTGGACTGCTAGCTGCTAAAGGGACAGTTCCTCCGCGACTAAAATTTCGTTTATAATAAATAATGCAATAAATAAATACACATTGTGCAGAAGCTGAAGTCGAGACGACGTGGCGGCTGGCGCCATGCGCTGACGCATACAACAAACGGATTGACCGCGTGCGGGGCCTGTATTATATATTTAGTAAAAACATACGTTATTAGTTTGTCAACTTGGCCACGTGTCTGTAATTATCTACTCGCCTACTATTTAAATCGCTAGTACGCTTGAGCACACCTGATGCGTATAATGACAGTATTTTCTGGGATAATTAAGTTAAACATTAAGGTCTCAGAATCAGAATGATATTTGGGCTCCGAATCGAGTACTGAGTACTATTCTTCAATAGGTCCCTCGTCTTAAAACCCAGTCTGTCAATATTAATGTACAGACTTATATATATCTTACGCCAAGTCCATTGCGGCGTAGGTAGGTTACAAACTTGCCTATTTTCCTCCACTTTCATTACTATTTTCATACAAACACGTCGGTTTCGAAAACTTGACACTGTCCTCAGATACGATCTTTCCATCCGTATGATGAGTCCGCGCGATATGATCATCGAACCTATACCAAGGTTCACATTCGAACCTATAGTAATAATTATAATATAATTTGATTAAAGGGTGACTTAACAAATGCACGGCTCGAGTTACATCGATCTTTAGCTGCTTGTGGAAAAAGTGTTCAAGCCGGGGGACAAGGGCATGCGAAGTATTCCGCTTTATTGGCTGCAATATTAAGGCAAATTCTACACAGACTTCCTTTTGGAGGACATTTGGCGAGACGGGCAGGGGATTTTTGGAATGACAGGTATTTTTTCCATGTAAATTTTCCATTTCCTATGTAAATAAATTGTTAATTCGAAAATTCAAAACAAATAAAACCTGATAAATTATTATTAATACTGAAATAATATAACATCTGATACGATACAATTAAGTTATTTCAATATCATTTGTAATAGGAATTTCAACAAGTGCAAGGGTTTTTAGAATAATGCCGTTTCATATTTTTCCTGGCTCTAGAATTCATACAAGCAAAAGATGCGTGCTATGAAGTGTACTTATAACCTATCCTAATAGTAGAAAACAATTGTTATTTTGGAGTAATTCAACAATTATTGGTTTTGAAATCTTTTAGCAATTACCAATTTCTCCCACGAAAATTACTCAAACTATCGAAATAAATAAAAGTCTGTGCTTTGTTGATGTGGATACAAAATTTTGTTATCCATCAACGAGTTTGAATGTGAATCCCGGACATTTTAATATTTGTATTAGCATTAGTCAGCCAGACCAAACCTCGTACACCCCTCTCCTTTTCTTTCTGTGTTATTCTGATATTCAGGTCTAAGACAAATATATGAAATCAAATATTTAACATTGGTATCTCAGTTTTCAGGCCGTTACAAATCTTCCATTTGTTTTTGCACAATACCTAAATTTTTAAACATTAATTAATACACACATACATTACTTCACGCTAAGTCCCTTTCTTAGTAGACTGAGAGTATCAAGTGCCAAGTATCACGTGCTAAGACCTACTCAGCTTTCTGTATATTAAAATTTATTACTCTTACAAACATGCTGGTTTTAGAAGACTTTTAACACCACACTCGAAAAAAAATCATGGCCTTAATATTATTTTTCTTTTCGTATGGCTAAAGACAGCGAACAAGCACGCTGTTTTCCATGACGGTAAGAGATAATCGTTTCCTATATACTAGAGTTTGAAATACCGGTATTTTTGGGAACCGGTAGTAATGGTCTTGAAGCAATACCGATACCAAAGGCTGTATTGTATTTACCGGTACCAGACTTAGTACCGGTACTATTGGTGTAAGGGTTTTTATACCGGTACTGGTTCAACGATACCGGTACTAGAAAGTATATTACGTAGCATTTTTTCTTCAATCAAAGATATCTCTGTTCCTTAATGAGAGATTAAAATAATACCGATACCTGAAAACTACAATTGGTGACGTCGCACTTGTATTCAACGGGTACCTTAATTGGATATCGAGTTTTATTGGTATTAGTTAGTAACGCTACGTGTTAGATACCGGTATCGAGCCGGTACAGGTATATAAAGTACCGGTACCCACTTTGGAGTCGGTATCCAAGTATCGAAATGGCAGAAACAGCTAAATACCGGTACATAACCTGTATTTTTGGTACCAGTTCCAAGCCTTGCTATAGACATCGTAACTGTTATAGGTACGTCGTTGTCCTGTGGCCGAGGTGTTAGGCCATTTGTCCAAGTCTTCCGGCTACTCTCCGGACCAAAACATGGCATTGTCACTATGGCGACAGAAATACCAAGGCGGGGTTCCTTATCCCGGCATGTTGCTTGCACAGCACTCTTCCACCAGTGATCTTGTTGATAATGACGCGTTTCGCCTTTGCTCGCCTCTTTCGAGCTGCCATGTAGGACGGCCTATTGTCGGGCCCTGTACCCGGACCAATACTGGGTTTTCTTACCTAACATATTTGTGATAACAGTAATGTGCATATTCTAGCCCCGTCAGACGTGCAACTCGTCATTGGGCGGCAGAAATAAGCCAAGTATCACATCAACTCGCGCAACTAGAAGTACTGTCTACCCATAGTGGTCGCAGTGAACGGATACTTTTGGCACTCCAGGCAATAAACTTCGCTGAAGTCACCGGCAATAAGCAGATGTTGGCAGAAACTTACGTTACAGCAGCTTTGGTATTCAAGGATTACGTGCCGAAGATTGGGAATCGGCTTTGCGGGTAGATATAATTTTATCTATACATATAATAAATCTGTAGAAGGGTCAATTCTGTACATTAAAAATATAAACAGCAGCAGTGTTACTGGAATACCAAACCCAAATATGTGATTAAAAAATTTGTTTGTCTGTCTGTCTGTTCAGGCATCACGTGAAAACTAACGGTTCGATTTCGATGAAACTTGGTATAATTATACCTTATTATCCTGGGCATAAAATGGGATACTTTTTATCTTAGAAAAATACGTAGAAAAAAATTGATCTTAATTTTTCAGACCGACATCCGCGCGAACGGAGTCGCGGGTGGAAGCTAGTTTTTTAATAAAATTAAGCTCTAATTTAATCCCATCGCGTAATGTATTATAATAGTGATTTACTGAAGTAAACCGTGTCAATTATGGACAAATCACTCTTCGTTGTGTAAAGTGAAACAGTGTTTATAGATTATGGCAAAGGAATTTAAAAACGAATGGTACAGCTATCTAATGTCTAAAATGTGAAATTGTCAACAATAAACTTCACACTAGTGACGCTGTTCAATGTAAAGATAAGTTGGTTTCACAGTATCTATATACATCTTGTGTCTCGATTTATGTTCGGGATATATCAGGATTCGAAATGATTAAACGGAAAAAAATAAATGAATGAATGAAAGTATGTGAATAAAATGATTGAGTATTTCAACGGGTTACATTTGAAGACCTAAACGGCCTTAGTAAGCGAGTAAAGCCGCTGAAAACAACTTATATAAAACAGATAAATGGTGTTCGACAGGATTTCCCGTACTGTCTTCATGTCATCTTTAGACTAGATAAAAAAAAATATAATTTTTTTATTTTGATTTTTAACCATTTTTAAAAATTTAGGTCAATCGCGGGAAAGTGTCAGCTATAAAATATGTTAAGTCAGTACGTATGAGAGTGTATTGTGCATGTGTGCCCCAGGTACTACCTGCGCGTGTGTGCGGCGCGGTGTGCGGACTCGTGTGCGGCGCCGTCCGTGCGCGTGCGGTGGGTGTCGCGGGAGGGGAGCCAGCGGTTCCTGCGGACGCGCCGCTGGCCGCGCGACACCGCCGCCACCGCGCTCTTCGCCAGCCCGCCCGCGCGCCCCGACCCGCTCGCCTACGCCATGCGGGTCAGTACCCCACCACATATACCACCACACTACCTCCACCCAGCCCGCCCGCGCGCCCCGACCCGCTCGCCTACGCCATGCGGGTCAGTACCCCACCACATATACCACCACACTACCTCCACCCAGCCCGCCCGCGCGCCCCAACCCGCTCGCCTACGCCATGCGGGTCAGTACCCCACCACATATACCACCACACTACCTCCACCCAGCCCGCCCGCGCGCCCCGACCCGCTCGCCTACGCCATGCGGGTCAGTACACCATCACATATACCACCACACTACCTCCACCCAGCCCGCCCGCGCATTTATGTATACAGAGTACATACATACAATTTCTATAGTTTAAATAACTATTAGTGTACACTTTGTCGAAAATATTTTTTTTATTATTCGCCGTGCGGAATGAGTACAAAATTTTTATTGCACGTCTAGAAACAAGTTGTCAAATGATCGATTAGAAAATAAGCTCATGATAAATAAACACGAGAATTATTGTCAAATCAGCGATTACTTTTTTCTGTTTTACAGTTTTTAGTGAAAATGAAACTTATAGACACGACGTGTAAACGAACGAGTTCGAAGCTATTTTATATAACTGATACTTTTTTTGAAATAGAAAAAATAACGATAAAAAATACAACAATGCACACATCGTGTATTTCCTATTGCAAGGGAATTCTAGTATCTTCACGCCCATATCCCCGAAGAGGTAGGCAGAGGCACAACCAGGGCACCCACGACTAGCCGAAGACACTAAGTCCCATAATGTGATAAGTGGAAAGCCTATCTCGCCAACCGGGCACATTTCCAATCCCGAACAACTATTTTTTTTTATTAGAAAATTGAAAAGATCCAATTTTCTTTTTGTTGCCCGACCCGGGACTCGAACCCGAGACCTCATGCAGTCAAGTCCAACACCCGGACCGCTAGACCACAGAGGCGATCAATTCTTTTGTTCTTTTGTCTTTTAATACTAATTTTATTTATTGTATTTAATTAATTATTGTGAAAGTTTAAAATCTGAAATTCCGTAAATGTTTACAGGCTTATCATTTGGAACTGCTTCAAAAAAGTCTACAGATGCTGTTATGTGCGGATGAGTCACACAGTACTAGGGACGTTCTCGAACTCGTGAAGCTTATAACCGACGATGTATCCACCGACGCCCCGCATCACACAGGTATGGCTACTGCAACATGTTCACAAATTTCAATAAAAAAACAGATACAGACTCTGTCTTCGTTAGTGTAAACCTTGACCATATGGGTGACTAAGTGGTGAACTGTCTGCTTTATACAGATGATGCTGTATTTTTAGGCTCTACACCATTTGAGCTGCAAACACTGGTCACAGTTACGGAAGGTGATTTTAAAAAATAGAATTACATTTTAATGCTATGAAAACCAAAGTAATGGTGTTTAAAAGAGGCGAATCCAGAATTGACGCCACAATATATGTATGTATGTGTAAACCTTGAGTGACCTGAGTACTTGAGTACCTACCTACCTGTATACAAATTTATAATATAACCCCAAGGAGATCAAATTACATGCTCATGAAACAGTTTTTAAACCAAATGTTGCTAACCGCAAGGTTTTTACTTCACCGGACTATAACTCCTCGTTATAGCCCAAGGGGTTATAGTCCGGTTATAGACGACCAATATAAACTAGTGGTCGCCCATTGGTCGAAATTCGACCATAATTAATTTTAAAATCTTGTTTATAAGAACGCCATCTTCATTTCTCAAGACCAACTATTTTGTTTCCAAACTTTTTGTGCGCCGTCACTGATCTTTTATCGTTGTCATCAATGTATTTCTTTGTGTGTGTCAAATGCATGGTAGTGAGGGTAATGTTTTATTTATTAATTTTATGTGCTTTATAAGCATTATTATTGAAAATTATTAGCGTTCTGCACTTCTCCTACACATAAACTACAAGTGTGCCAAATTTTATGCTCCTGCGTCCGCGTAATTTTTGTAAAAAGAGGTCCAAAGTTTTGGTATTAATATATAGATACTGTCAAAATTTTACTAAATACACACCCAGAAATACATACATATATTCTCAGCACAATACCCCATACCCCTGTCGGGAATCTAATAGCATTCCACACGAGCAACCTGACCGATTAGGCAGCGCACTTTTCTACGACTTGTCCGAATTGATACCGCCTTACCCTTTCACCACTAAGGATCCATGTCATGGCCCAGTTCGAAAATGGAGGAGTATAAACTTTGGGATGATGGGATGGGTTAAGATATAGGTTAGGGGCAGCAATTTAACTAAAATTGGTATTTAATGTTTATAGGCGAAGTGGTTCGTTACGGTCTAAAAATCTCTGGTTATTTGCCTTTAATGTCAAATAACTGATCCTTTATCATACAATAGTTGCGTTGTTGCTGTGTCCGTTGCTAGGCCTTACATCTCTTCTGACAACCGTACTGTGATGATGACTAAAGAATCGTTGGTTTAAAACGAGTCTTTAGCGGCTGGAATACGGACCATTTGAATCTCTGGCATTAGAAATAAGATTTTAGCCAACTTTGAGCCCTTAAACAAGGTCATCATTCTGCAGGTTGCTGGGACCCAGTGTTGGAGTGGTGGGCAAATATCGTCGGAGTTGCAGCAACTTGGCTGTTGGCCGACACACAGAAAGCTGCTGATATAGGGGACAGGCTTATAAATTTGCCTGAGAAATTGACTGATTGCGAAGATCCGCTGCCAGGGTAAATATAAAAACTCAAGTATACCTGACTGAGCGTCTAAAAATAATCTTGACTTATTGGTCACTTGAAAATTTGCCTCTACCAACCAATAATATGTGTGGTGTTAAGTCAAAGTAGGGTCTCACACACACGTATGTATTTGACAAATACTTAACACGGAATAGAGTAATGCCAATCATTACAAGGAAGCAAGGATAGCAAGGAAGCCAGACAAGTCAGCTAGGAACGTGAAAGTTGGCACATGATAACATCTCTTTCCCTATACCGCAAGGAACTTTGGAGTTGGCTTAACACGGAATGTTAAGCCTTTGTGTAAAAGTTACCTGACTGGCTTAATAGTTTATAGTGCTTAACGTTTTGATCTATTTCGACAGCGGTCAAAATGTATATCATTGTAACAGCTATAAGTAAAATGTAAGATACCAATCTGATATGTAAGATACCAATATCTGAGTCGTCCCAGAAACCTGTCCCCTGGGGAGTGTTAATAAATACCGTTGGCTCGTCTTATTTGACACAAATCAAATTAATTCGACGTAAGTACCGCAAAGGCTATGTTGTTGATATATGTAACATAGCACACTTATCAACATATACATAATAAAAATATATTTAATACAAGACATTAAACTATAAATTAGAAAGAATTCACAAGCAGAATCATTCATGATTTTTTAAATAGTTAAAATTCGCTTAAAAAATGTCCTGCTAATTGAATTGTACAACTTCGGACTTGAAATTTTAAACACCTGAATAAATAGTGAAAATACATAAATACATCTTTGTAATTAATAATGCAATTCAAAATTCATAAGTGACTATACTATCGAAACTTTGGAGATCGACAAATAGTGAAGTAATATTAACTGCTTGTTGAAATTCTGCAAAAGCTCGCTTAGATTGGTACCTCTGCCTTACGTTTTCCTTTCGCCATATGATCAATTTTAGATGGTAAGTTAGCCTATGAATTTACTTGCTTTATTTATGTAGAGCCCTGTGGATGGCAACGCATATTTAACATCATTGGTGCATTCAGCTAATCATGATATTAAAATTTAATTTTACATCTAATCGAAGTCATTCAATAATAACCATATAACAGTCGTGTATAGTTTGTCCCACACTACGGTTTAGAAATCCTAACACGAATGTTTTATAAACATACGCCAATGGTTTACATTTGATATATTAATAACTATTGTCTCTAGTGTAAATATTGTAATATAACTATTGTGATGTTATTGTAGTGCTCTTCATATGGCATACAAAAGCAGACGTGGTTTGTTAAGCCTCGCACAGTGCAAGGATGAACGGTCACTCGAGAGGACTTCGGAAACTGTACTCAAGGCAAGTTTATTTTAAACATTTTTACTATTTTCTCTTTACCGATTCGTGTTCAAATGTATTAAATATTTTTTCTATGACGTTTTGTAATGTAAATTAGTAAAATACGAGTAATACATTTACCGTCTTGTTTGTCAAGAGGCTAGCGTATACGCCTAACTCCATCGACCAACCGCGAGGCTCATAAATTTTGAAAAGATGGACCGATTTCGATGCGGATTTTTTTGTTTGAAAAGGAGGGGTCTTAGCTACATACACAATTTTAGGATTAATGTTTTTTATTTCTTATAACGTAAGATATCATCTGTTTAGCACCCTATTCCCTATTCACAACTAGCATGTCGGAACGCCTCAAAAACTAGTTAAATAATTATTAAGCTAAATGTAGTATGTCTAAATGCCTATGTATATACCATCATTTTGAGTTACATAATAATCCTGCCGATCTATTTAGTTGGCTCTCTTGTGGGAAGAAGCAACCGGTTAATTAGTACTTGACGGCCTCGTTGGTCGAGTAGCTTGCGTATACGCTTAACTACACCGACCAACTGCAAGATTCGGGTTCGATTCCAGACGGGTATAGGCATTTGTGTGATGAACATTAGGTTGTCTAAGTTTCCAGGTCTGGGTGCTCATTAAATTTATCCTTGTGTCTATTTAAGTATTTCTATGTGTTAGTATTTTTGACTAACAGCCATAGCACTTAACCATAATTTGCTTAATTTTGGGGTTAGATTCAATTTGTGAAAAAAAAGGAAGAAAGATAAGATTTACTCATGTTTTTTACATTATTTTAAAAGATTGTTTGGTTCAACCATTAGTTTAAATGACTTTACGAATATTAAAATCTGTCTTAATTTTAATATAAATTTGTGGAAAAGATACAGGACTTAACTTCACTAAAAATATTGATATTGATAAAAAAAGTATCTTCACGCCCACATTCCCGAATAAGTAGGTAGAGGTACAACTATGGCACCCACGACTAGCAGAAGACACTAAGTACCACAAACCTATCGCCAACCGCTCACATCCAATCCCTAGCAACATTTTTTTATTAGAAAATTGGAAAAACCAAATTTTCTTATTGTTGCCCGACCCGGAAATCGAACCTGGGACCTCATGCAGTCAAGTCCAACACCCAGACCGCTTCACCACAGAGGCGACTACTATTAATAGGATGGTCTTTTGTAGGTGTGTGACATCGCAAGCGCCAGATTAGCAGATTCTCTGGCGTATTATTGCTGTCGACAACCCACTCAACTGATGCTGGTAAGTCATTTCTGTAATTATAAGTTTTACCCTTGGAAATATTTAAAACAATAAGGCAACATTACTTGGAATATACTCATGTCATTATTTACGTTGCATAACTTTATTTTATCATTTTGAAGCACGGACTTTTATATTAATAATTCGAGTATTGAAATAGTTGCTTATTTTGCTCCTTGAGAAAGCCGTTTTGACATTAATCAAATAATTTAATCACTCAATATAACAAAAATAAAATGGACTTTTTAATTTTCTCTCAATTCTAAGTAATATAAGCAAATTTAATGGCAGCTTACAAGTGCAAAATATGTCTTGTGCATCTGTGTTATTTTTTAATTTATAGTTTATGTCACGTTTTTATTTTTGATTTGATTTAGCTTATTATGCCAAGCTATGAAGATTGTAAATATCGAAGATTGACATTTTCGAGAGTGCATTGTAGTTGCATTGCACTTGTTTGTATTATCTGTGCAATAGCACTACAAGGCAAATCTCGCGATTGTCGCTTTCATCGTTTTCATTTACTACTACTTAGATGGTAAGCTTGTTTATTTTGGTTTATTCTTTTTTTTTGTCAAATGTGTTTTATTTGATTTTAAATTTAAGTGAAGGTTAAAGGACCTAAAACCGAAAGGACCGCTTAATAAAGTGTTTTTATTATTATTTTTTGGAGAAAGAAATAAGACCCTTTATTCAAATATTTTGCATCTTTGTCATAAATAAACTTCATTTTTAGTACTAAGTATATTCTAGGCCAGTTCTAAAGTGGCCTCACCTTAATGTTCGCACCACTTTAAGAATTCAAAATTTATTTTTATTTATTTATTTAATTTGTCAAAATTAATTAACTGTCAAATTTAATAATTACCGACAATTTGAGAATTTAATTATTTTCTTTAAAATTAAAGCAGTTTACACCAAGTCCCTTGCACAGGATAGGCAAAGTCTACCTAGTGCGAATCCTATCACATCACGATTCTTACAAACCTGCCTAGCTTCGTCCTCATTTATTAATTTTTTAAATGCACACTCCCCGGTTCCGGAGACCGGATGGATTCCGTGCGATTTGGTCGTAGAATGTCAACCTATGTCACAAACATGCGTGCTCTCAACTGCAACCTTGCTGGGCACTAATATTTTGTCATCCACCCGCACATACGGTTTGCAGTCTAATTACAATAATTGATAACACAGAATGAAGCAGGCAGGCAGCATATTGACTTTATATACAACTCTATCAAAAGCTTTCTCGATATCCACAAAACTACAAATAACCCACTAACACTCAGCCAGATGTTTTTCCTTTATTCGTGTTCTGGTCGTGGAGGTGGGCGGTGGGAACGTTAGTTAGGCTTGTCACATTCTGTGTCATTTGGAGAAGAATTATTTGCTACAACAGTTACACTGTTAACGCGGAATTAGCAACAAAAAGGCTTATTTTACATCTATTATAATGGATTTTATTTTAATAATACTTATTGTCATCGGAGAGAGACGACCTTAAGACATATGTCATAAAATTGCATATATTAGTCGACATTTAGCAACATGGAAATAAAACTGTTATAAGCGTTCATGGTAGAGCCCCTGATCTTGAATCTGTCCCGAACCTCCCTCAAGATTCCATCGGCTATTCCTTGAGTCCTCGTTTTTAAACCGATCAAACCGATGAACCTGTAAATGATGCAGTCCATGTGTATACCCTACCTTTTCTGCAAGGGACGATTACCTCACGTTTCCCGTTTTAGGGTACTCTGCCGGTCTCCCATGTTAAGTACAAAGTAGTTAGACATTACATCAGGGGAACCATGTGCTTATTCACTAAGGAATCACAAAAACACCAAGTTTGATACCAGCATTGAACATATCTATTCCTTCAGCCTTACCTATTATACTTCTTCCATCGTTATGTCATTACATGCATCCGCTATTTCTGAGTCATTCGAATAATCAGAACCTGGAGAAGTATTTTGGATATACCCATATTTATCTCCAAAAAATCATTCCATTATTTGAGCACGTCGTTTGTGCACTGCAAGCATATCAATATTTTTAGACGACATCACTTCCGCGTAAAAGAGATTAGATTTCGTTTTAAAATAGTTGGCCAGCTTCTCTTATAGTTTGATATTTCTCTTTCACGCATCTTGCTTGTTTTGTTTAGTGGCTAAGCTTTATTTTTTCTTTCGGTGGAAGATGAACAAAATAAAATGACAGACGAAATATTGACACAGCAGATATACAATGCGAATGTGAACGGAGGTAGTTGGGGAGACCTAGGTTGAAATTTAACCAAGAAATCGCTCCGGTTTTATCTGAGGGTGGTGTAAAGAGTCTTTGAAACAGCGTGTTTGTATAAAAAGGATAATGAAAGCGTAGAAAGCTAGGCAAGTCTGCAAGGATCATGACATTTGTTACCTGTTACTCTGACTATCTCGTAAGGCATTTAGTTTGAAGATGTGTACGAATTTATGTTTCAATGGAGGCTTTTACTACTTTGTACCTCCATCCACATGTCTGTTTCGTGACATTACCATTCTTTCTTTCAAAGCTTTAACACTCGTTTCTAAATCCAAACATTTTCCAACTTCTTTTGAATTTCACTTTCATACATGCTCACTCCACTTGGATCTTGCAACTTTTCACTCTTGATGTTTCTATGAAAT
>NJDD01001682.1:288757-307069 GCA_002245505.1 Calephelis nemesis | reverse complement strand
AAATAAACAGGTAATACGATTTTTAAATTACATGAAAAGTTTGCACATTTGGACTTATATTATTCTTCATTTAATAAATATATCCTTTTTATATGTACATTAAATAAATTTCTTTATTTTTAGTCACAATGTAATTCCAGAATGGCTCAATCTAAATGGTGATTTTTTGTTTTCGAGTGGGAATAGTTTATAAATAAAGAAAAATACAACACACAACATAATAATCAATTTGTCGTTAATTATATACCTAGCATGGAACACATACAGATTTTTCTTAATTTAAGCAGACTGATTAAAATAAATGAAATTAGTATTAAGTTTTAATACTAAACGAAACAGATTTTTAAAATTAAAGTTGCTTATGAACTATACTCCAAAAAAGGAGGCACTTATCCAATAGTGTATCGGTTAGCTTTATTTTTACTTTTCCTATGTTTGTTACGCGATTATTCGGCCAATAGCGAATAAATTTTAATGGCTATTTTTTCGAAAGGTAGGTCATGGTTTTTAAGGTGATCCCATGTAAAGTCGTCAAGATCCGACATGCGGTGTCTGAATAATGCCTGTATATGTACCTCAACTCACAAAAAATGTATGCATTATTAAATCTCGGACCTGGATACCTCACGCCCTTATAGCTAAAAGCTTTATTTTTACATAAACAGTTAAAACTCATCAGTATTTCTAAATACATTTGTAAACGTATATGAAATCAGTTTCGTGTCGTATCAATTAGCTGTCATGATGACATCACGTCTTTAACTACTAGCAGATTAGTTCTTGTGGTTACGTCACAGCGGTGGCAATAATCGCCGATGGTTTTTCTGCTGCAAATTATAAGTGACGTTGGAAGAAGACCTGCATGTGCAAATGTAATCTTCGTGTGAAATGAGATAATGATATTTACAGCCATTTCATCTGTTTACACTAGGGATACAGGAAAACTATAAAGACTACATCACATTGGTACTATCATCTTGATCATTGCTACCGCCCTAGCGTCTAGTGGTATAGACGCTTGTAGTAAAGTTTAGTTTCTTGCTTATATGAAATATATACCCTATTAACTAATACAATTAGCCCAAACAAATAAACATCAGTGTTTTAAGATATAAATATTATCTATCTTATAACGAGAGTAAATCGTATTTTACGAAATCGCGAAAATTAATTTAAGTAGACCTAACATCTTATAAAACTAAAGCAATTTATTTGCAAGTAAATAAAAATTAATGGCCAAATGCATTAATAAGCTCAAAACTCATAAAATAACCAATTATTGCTATTTTTAAAATATTGGTTTATGGCTCTAAAAAGTTTTTTTTTAATTGGAAAAACAATTTAATTTGTTGATAGCATTTAGCTGTCAATGTCAGGTAAATAAATCTTATCACATTGGTATAACGCAATTTAAACTATATCTAACTCTCCCTTTATTAACATTTGTCCTTGCACTTGTGTATACAAGTGTATCAGAAATATTTTCAAGAGGATGGTCTTAATTGTATCTGTTTTTATATATGTTTTGTATTTTTAATGTTTATTTTTTACATAACGAAAAAAAATAAAGTTAGAACTTTCAGACTGGTTAAATTTAAATTTGATAAGGATGGATGGTTAAGTGGATGGGGAAGTGGGCCGTTTAATGTAAAGTGATTATCGCCGCTCATAGATAGTGTTTCGAGCCCTAACGAGTACCGCCCTAGAGTCTATATGACTCGTTACCGGTTTGGAGAATGGGCTGCTAATATGTAATTTTCTAGGTGGTAGAGTTTCGCAACGACTCACCCGGATTGGTACCACCGCCTTACCTGTTCCAGCCGCCATAACGTCATGATGTGTTCCGGTTTGGAAGGTAAGGTAGTCGGTAAACTTAAGTTTGGCTCGAGGCCTAACATCCCAACCTCGGGTTGGCAATGAACCATTACCACCTTTGGTGTCTCTTGGCGGCGTGAATTTCTTACCATCAGGAAATCCGTCTGCTTGTTTGTCATTCAATATCATAAAATAAAAAAAAAATGTAAATATGTTATTTTGATTTTTTACTGTAATAGTACAGTCAAATACTTTTTTATTGAATGATGAAAGAAAAAATGTGCTTGGCACCGGCTTCAAACAGACAGAATAATATAGATAGCTATTGCAAATATTTAACGACAATACTTAAAAACGATATTTATTTATAACCCTATTTATAAGTAGCTTTTTATGCTACTAAATAATATTAATAAAATAATAATGAACGAAACTAGGCAGCTAAGACGTAGGATCTTAGCTTATTTCTTAAGAAAAAATATTAGTTTATAAAAATAATGTAATCGTGTTTGTATATTTATATCGAATATGTAGCTATTCTATTTATATAAAAAAGGGCCAAAAAAATAATAAATAATACTATAATCTATTTCTATTCTGTAATCAAGATACCTATCTCACACTTTTCACTTTACTAACATAAACGGCACTCTCTATTTGGCATATCCTTGTCTCATCTTTGGCTATATATAAGTTTCCAGGAACACAGTAAAAATGTTTTGTATTTAAAACAAAAAACATACGACACAAATACAAAGCTCCACATAATTATGTACTAAATAATGATCCATATTTTGCAGCCAGTAAGTGCCCACATCCAGCCACTAAGTGTGTTGATACTGAACCAAGATTTTTAAAACTCTAACCGTTCCTTGACACATGCATTACTAATTGAGATTTTTATGTTTATCTGTAATTCATACTTGGTATTAAAGATTGAAAGCAGGATATGTTAAACGAACTTATGTTTTAACACATAAACAAAATAGAAAGAAGATACCACATTTAAACATGCAAATTATCCAATGATAAAAGTGAGATTTTGTACAACATCCAAAACCATATCAAGCTATAACTCAGATTGTTAATGTAACCTTTTTATGACAAATCCTAGACAAATATTACCTAAAAATGGTCCACAATGTCACAAATAATAAAATACCCTAACATCTAAATTTGGCATGTAAATGTTATTATTAACTTGGCTCGTCCACATCTACGTTTGATCTAGTGCTGGTTTGTATGTCTGTCTGTTTGACGCGTTTCTGGGCGCACACATGCAGTAGAGAATGATAACAACCTGTCAGCCTTCGTCGGAGTGTCTCATCAAGTTCACGGTCAGCTCGCTGCGCATCAGGATTAGGTTTCGGCGCCGCGGGGAACACGACCAAAACAATGCTCATGTTGTCTTTGCTTCCCTGAAATTCAAAGTTCTTAGATAATTCATCATTATTTAGGATATGCGATATTATTGCAGCAGTAATAGGCAAAGCAGTAGTAGTACCAATCCAGAATAGTCATTACAAACAATATAAATTAAAATTTTAGCTACACATCAAATTTCCAATTTTTTATTGGATTAAATCATTCTTAAAGCAGTTTCTAGTGCTTATAAGATAGAAATAGCAAACATAATAGGTTCAATATACCCCAATTAGAGAGTATGAAGAATACTTTCTATGAAGTGCCATTACTATATTTTTAAACATAATAATGTGGTTCCTTATTTCTTCAAAGAGAAATTCCACAGCTGGCTAGGTAAAACAGCTAAAATAACATGTGTTTCTAGAGGGTACTTGAAGAGATTAATTATCATTTGATCAAGGGATTTAACCTCACTATTAAGAAATTAAAATATCTCCTTTAAATTAGAATTCCCCTAATAAAAAGATATTAATAATAAATCAGCAGCAACTAGGGACTAGCATAAAATACAAGTCTGTGATTACATGTACGTATTACGGCAATATAAAACTAAAACAAGCATTTTGAAGAAGCTTAAAAATATGCCAGATTATTATCTTAGTTTTAAAGTAGTTAAAAAAAAATAATTTGATTTCAACATTAAAAATCACTTCTGAAATTAATGACAAATTAGCATACACAAAATAATTAGCATTGACTATTATTTAACTTTACTATTTAAAAATAACATAAATTATGAAGTTAGCTAAAACAATTAAGGTAAAATCCTTATGTACATGGATTAAGGACATACATAGTTATTTGTACAAGGGGTATGGAAATTATATGCAAATTTTATGGATTATTACTTACAACAACCAAACACAATTGACTTAAAATTTAAATCAAACCATACCCCATCACACTTGTTTAAACTTTTAAAATAAATTATGATGACAAAAATAGTAGAATGATGTGTAATTTCTTATGATAGAAATATGGATGTCTATAAGTATTAGCAATAAGTACACCTTTGTGTATCTTAGTTAATATTACAATGACATTGATGGTAGTTTTGTTGCACACTTACTAAACTAATTTTCAAGTTATTTCTGTTTCGTTTCAACATTATAGAAAGAGACAAAACATATTCAGTGCTGTTAGATTTGATTATACTCAACATTTCTACAGAAGCTTAATCTATTCCTTGTTGATCAAAAAAATATAACAAGTTAAAGTTGTCTGGACTTATGAGAATTTTCTAAAATGTTCATCTCTTTTCCTTTTGTTTCATTGGAAACATAGTAACACCAAAAACAAGTTTAGTTGATGTTCAGCAGAATTTCCACCATTGTCTAGTATTGCAAATGTAGGTGAATAACAAAATCTGTTCATTAATTTATTAGAGTATTTAGCTTTTGAAATCAAATTTAAAAATCTGTTGAGAAATATTGAAATAGACCATGTCCATCAATATATCTTTCATGTCAGCCTATAACAAATTTCGACAAATATGTGAAAATTTGATTAGCACCAGTTCCAATAAACAGTCTGAGAAAAATTATACATTTGACTTTCAAGAGATTACAGTTATTAAAACTTAGTACTTTTTATAACAGTACTCGACAAATTAAGCATCGAACTTTCTTGGGGTGCAATTAAGTTCTAATAATGTTGACACATTGCTTATGCTGTCCTATACATCACAGGAAAGGTCGGGATCATATTCATAATCTAGGTTTTGTTATTTTAAGCACAAGAGCTACTTTATAATGTGGATAATATAGATTATTTTATGGCCAGGACATTCAAGCACTGTTGCCAGTGTTGCATAAATCTAAATTTTATAAAATATTTCATAATGTGGTATTAAAGATAATAAACAAAATATTTTAAAAATATTTCCATTGAGTTTTTTTTTCTATTTTACTGCATTTTTTTGTTACTTTCAGTTTGATAAATTTCAAATAAAACCTGAAAAGTATTAAAACTTATTAATTTCATATTATTTTTTAATTAAGAGAAATTACTAGTAGGTACATATTGTGTTTTCAAATAATTAATTAATCTAGAATATTTAAAGAACTACATTACATATTTTTCAGGACTAAACTCAGCATAAAAGATGATTTTAAAAGTTTAATTAAATTGGGAAATTTTAAATATAAAAAAATCTGCTATAGATTTGTAAAGTAATTGCTACTAATTTAGATAATGGTTAGTCTGATACTCAAACTCTGTTTTCATTAAATGTGATTATGAATTGGCACAAATAATAATACATCAGATGTTAAGCCAGTTTCACATTATAAGCTAAAGTATACCTATAGATATGAGGCTCTTTGCCTCTTGGAACATAATATTTAAAATGTTTATATATATGCCTGTCTTAATAGTGAGGTCTATTTATTCAAAACCTAGATGTTAATTTTTACACAGGCTATACTGTAAATAATTCTAGTAACTTCATAGTATTTGTTTTGCTAGATAAAGTTACACTGCCGTCGCAACATATGTTCTTAACCATGATGGTTTATTTTTCTTAAAGAAGATAATGTTGGTCAACGTCATTGCAAAAGATTTTTGTTAAAGATTCCGGAACATAAAACTAAGTTCTATAAATATTTGTTTACAGTACGGGCTATTAAGCTATGGAACTCACTGCCTGTTGAAATAAGACGGTAAAGATGGTAAAGGGGTTTTACCTTATTTATAACTGGGCAACTTGGAAAATGTTCACTACCTATTTAATGTGCATAATTTATTTATTTATTTTTTTATTTCTTTGTTTTAACTTTAATTTATAATTTTAACACTTTTGTTTTAAAAGTTAGATTACTTCCTAAATTAATTATTTGAAAGATTTACAATTTATAAACAGTTATTGTACCTTCTCCTTATTTTGAATGTATTAATCTTCTAAGCGTTGGTTGTTTGGAAGATATCGCTTGTTAAAGATAAAACCACCTTTTGTATAAAATTTGTTTTTATAAATGTAATATGTAACAATTTCATGTTTTAGTTGTACAATAAAAAGTTTATTATTATTATTATGGTTTAAGTGTTAGTTCCCTACTATTATTAACTGCACAAACCTGTGTGTTTACAGTTAAAGTACATGTGTCTATAATCTACTTTTAAATACAGGCTAATCACCCTGTCATTTTATCATGTTATAGCATCGTCAATTAAAGATTAGTAAGTTTCTCAACTAATCAGGCACAATGATTAAGGAAAATCCCTACTAGTCATCTTTATTATTTCTCAGTAACTTGGCTCTACCCACATTTTCAAGCATGTGGGAACCATTAATTGACCAAGATATAATGTAGCAAATCCTTCTCCAAGTTATCGACTAAATGTGTGCACAATTATATTACAATTATTTCAGACATTGAGTATGAATGAACTAGAATAGTAAATTATTTTAACATTTTCAAATCCTTTAACATTTTTATAATAGCTACTGAATATAATTTTTCATTACATTTCTTGCGTAATTCAAAATTATAGCTACCTAAAGTTAATTATTTTAATAATTTCACAAGTAAACATATTTGTGGACATAGACTCCTGAGACCTATAAGATTACAAAAATCAAAGATACAAATGCTATTGTGATATTCATTTGTACATCATTATAATAAAATAATGAGTGTCATTTTGTTTTAATACCAGTAATAATTTATACTCCAAACCAAACCAAAGTGAATAATGAACGGAATCTAATATTTGAACAGTAGTTGTTAGAAGTGTAAATGAAACATGAGTAATGGTATTAATATAGTTGTTATCAATACTATTAAAATCTTGAACTATAGTTCTATTTACCTTATATAAACATGTATCAATGACTTGGTTGGTAATAGCCACAAGGTCATCTGTCAGCTGCAGTAATGAGTGAACATAGGCACAGAGAGCCTCATTGCTCATCACATCCCATACTCCATCACATGCCAGCACCAAGAATTCATCTTCTGCTTCCGATCTTTCATGAGTTGAAACTTCAGGCTCAGGAGATACAAGCTGCTCACAAGGACCTCGATCTAGAACTTTCTTGTATTCATAATCCCCTAATGCCCGGGACACTGCTAGACTGCCATTTACACGCTGTATCATTACTGTTCCTCCAGCCTCCACTATACGAGACTTCTCAGATGGCAAATCTGGCTTATGATCTCTTGTAAAGAATATTGGAGCTCCATTCCGTGCTAGAACCGCTCGAGAGTCGCCACAATTTGCTATATAGATTTGTTTAGGTGACACAAATGCGCAAACAGCTGTGGATCCTGATTTTTCTTGTCCATTAGAGAGCTCCGGCAGTTCCCGCATTTTTTTATCAAGGTCCAGAAAACCAGCTCGAATTGCTTCTGCTATTTCTTCTCGCCGAAATTCATCCGTTTGCAATATACATTCTAGCAAATTTTCTGCACAGTGTGCCGATACTCTTGCTCCCGCGTGGCCGTCAAATACGGCGAAATAGGACCAGTCAGATAGTGTACCGTTTAGAGTGAGTTGTGCGTGATGAGCATCTTCCATCTCCACGCGCCATCCTTGCATCGACGCCACGCCATAGCGTAGACCGTTACCTTCACCGCTTTCATTGTACTTCCTAGTTTCGGGTTTATTTAAAAAGGCCCCCATGCTAAGTCCCTCTGTTGTATGTTGTTAATCACACATAGTTTCCACACCATCAGGCACTCGAGTTATCTTCGTAACCAAATATGTTTGTGGCACAAAATCTCATTACTGAAACTAAGATACGATCTTGGATCAAGTCTTACAGGTGGACCGTTTCACACAATCAAATAGCTCAAATTAAAAAACGAACGTATTTCTTTTAAAAAGGCTGGTTTTATGGTTTGTACAAATACAACGTAATTATTTTTCAAGCTATGATGTTGCGTCGAAGTTCGAACCGTGATGACAAATCGTGCTCTTTGAAATCGCAAAACGAAAAAGCAACTCAAAAGAATGAATGGCGGCCATAAATAGTATTGTCTATGAATATTTCATTATTATCGTCTGTGTGAAAAACTTTTTGATTTTTAGATTGGAAATTTTTGGACAAAAATATTCTCTTCTCAGAATCTCATCATTAAACTGTTTCTTAGGACAAAACTACAACATGTGCTACTTTATTTAATCAGTAAAGGATAAGATTTTATTAAAAAAATATCGCTTTCTTTGTACAAATTGTAATGTCATCTTGAATGATCTTAATCCGCTAAGAGCATGCTACAATTAAGTAATCTGTGGCTAAGAGTTATCAAATACCGATTGTAGGCTGAATAGCAGCTGAGCACAAGCTTAGAACTTGAACTACGAAAAAAAATATAAAAAAAGTAAAGACTTGGTAAAGACGTGAGAGGTTATTTTTCGACTATACCTAATTTAAAAAAATAAAATCTTAACACAAAATACACTCTTTTTATTGAATATTTTGCATTAAACATTAATCATTGCTGTGTACTGACATATTTATAGTTCACATCTATGTAAACTGTCTGGTAATCCAATATAAGTATAATGTTTAGAAATGTATTGTTTAGGCAGTAAGTTTATAATTTTAGTTACAGCTATGATATAAATATCTGTAAATTTTTAAAAGAAATTAAAATCACACAATTGTTAAAATGACTGAGTAAAACTTCCTGTTTTCAGTTTGTCTTCAAAATGTTTTAAAATTGATAACAGTCATCAGCTGACAGAACAAAACATTACAAGAAAAACTATTTTCCACTGGAGAAGATGCTTTTATGTTTCATCTTTTAATAATAAAAAAAGAAAATCGGTTGAAGAGAGAGTAAGTCAAAAGTTAAATTTATTGTTTCTACATGTTTCTTTAAGTAAAGAAATATTTAAAATAATGTCCCACATTATTGTACTGATCGCCGTTCTCACAAACGTCGATTAACACTTGACCAATAACTAAGCCACAATTTTGTATAAAAGATAATTGACATCTCTCTCTGAGTGCGGCTGAGTCAAGCTGACAACAAGTGATGGTAGAAGACAACTGTGGCCTATAGACACCACAGATGTTATAGGTAAATTATTGTCCTTTGGCCTGGATGTTAGGCATACTGTCCAAGTCGGCCGGGTGCTAAATATGAGTTTGTTGTTTCTATTCTTTTAGTACACTGTGTTTTCCTTTCAAAACATGAACAGCTTAAAATCATGGATGATGATTTATTAGTTATGTACCTTTATTTTGTTAATTACTCCATGCAGGCATGAGGGTTATGCAATATAGAAATTACTCAAGGTACAGCTGTTCATAGGCAAGAGACCATCTTCAATCATGTGAAGCGCTTGCATTTTTGCTTTTTCTTTGATAAAAAAAAACAAAATGTGAACATAAACCTATTTTCCTAAACAGTTTCTAATTTCTTAACAAATTTGTTTGCTATTTTGTGTAGGTACGTTTTTATTAGTTTTTATTCTTATTTTTCATAACTGCATTGTAATATGGTCTTCATTCATCTGATAAAGTGAGAAAACATTTCAATTTCTTTTTATTTTTACAATTGTATAAGTACATTAAATTGTTTTGCATTTTAGGCTGTAGAAAATCAAGGTAAAAGAGTTATAAGATATGCACCCAAAGCGGGATCCCAAGTTGTTGGAATATGGAAGAATATGACTGTTAAAGATATTGCAAATGTTTTAGATAAGGATGTAGGTAGGTAACATTTATTTGGAGACAACATTTTTGGCTTTTCCTTAATTTAAAGTTTAAACAATATTTTACTCTTATTTTTATTTATATTATATAAAAATCAAGAGTCTATAGAACTAGTGTGTTTGTGTGAAAAGAATATTGATTATGCAGAATCTCATCACATCTCGATGAATTTCGCCATTTGGCAATTAATATTCTGCTTTCTTTGAGTAAAGATGTGTATGAATGAATGAACTTTATTGTGCACACGCGCACTCATAACAATAGTATTATATATAGAACAATTGTATATTATATATAAAACTCCCTAAATTGTAAGAAATTATTGTTTCCTATAGAACATGATATCACACAGGCAGATACTCGTACTTACAGTTACAGATAAGTTCAAACATTAAGGCTAAGATTTGAAACACTAAGAACTAAACCTTGATCAGGCAAAAAGAATTAGATACATGCATGTACATATCTCCACGTCAAGTCCTTGACGGGGTCGGCAGAGAGTATTGAGTGTTATACCTCAGAATTAGATACCTTAAATATAGGTATATTTAATTATTGCAATAATTCAATTATTAGGAGAGTATTACAGAACCTGTGTGTTAAAAGAAAATAAAGAAATTTCGAGTTTTACTGTTTGTCAGTGGATTTAGACATGTATGCTAACCCCTCGGCAAACTAGGTGGTCAATATATATAAATTACTTTTTTAAAGTAATTTATATAAGTAAAAGTAGTGTAATAAAACTGCAAAAAAGTAGCTACAATTGTGTTTACTAAGTCTTCATTTTATAATTCCATTTTTTTATCAGTATTAGACCAAGGAATCCCATATAAATTTTATTATTGTCTGACCAGTGGTTTTTGAGTAATACTTAATGATACATAAATGTTCATGTAGGTACATAGATGATGCATTGTCATCATATACTACTTTTCGCGAAAAGAGCCATTGAAATTTGATTTCATTTGCCATAAAATTGTGTAACAAACACAAAAAAATCACAGTTGTATCGGTAACCTTCTCTTTTTGAAGTCAGAAATTAAACTACATTATCTGCAATTATTGTCAAAGTTCAAGAGCAAGTTACTTGTTTCAGAACATGTTTTTAGTGCTTTAGAGTTTGCTGACAAAACTTCCAATACTAGATATAAGGAAAACACAGTAATATACAATCAACAAATAATAAGGGATGTAGTCAAAATATCAGGATGCCGATTTAAATTAGTGGCTGATCCAGACAAAGAAATCAAAGAAGAAGAGGTAAAGAACTGAGCTTTTTAAGTAGCAATTAACCAGAATTTTTAACTAAGATTTCAGCTGCTGCTTGCAGAAAGTATGATGATCCCATTCTAATGATAAAAACCTGCTCAGAGTTTATCCAGTTGATTTTTTAGGACTTTAAATTAAATTTATCTGTTTCACTCTCTTGAATTTTTCATCATTCCTTATTTGTTATAGTTGATCTTCAATTTACACTGTTCAATGTACAGTCCTTTCCATTTCAAGATTTTATATTATATAGAAATTTGTATGTATTTATTTCCCTGTTCAAGCAAATTCTAAAACAAAATTGATTTCAGTTTAAAGATGCAGTACCTGCACCACCAGCACCAGAATCTGAGTTACAACCCAGGCCTCCAGTTGTGTGCGTCATGGGTCATGTCGACCATGGGAAAACTACCCTTCTAGATGCTCTCAGAAATACATCAGTAGTTGACACAGAGTTTGGAGGGATCACACAACATATTGGTGCATTTGAAGGTATTTATTTACATCTGAAATCCACCTCTTAATCTACTCTGGCCTACATAGTACTATAATAATATACACTACTATATTCTGGTCCGGAGCGTAGGGTAGTCTTTAGCCTTGCAAATGATAGAACTATCTAGAACCCTGACCGAAAGGCAGTGACGCATTGTGTCGTCTATGGTGTCTATAACACGCAGTTGTCTCTATCAGGAGATCCGTCATCACACAAAAATGGGGCCTTATATAAAAACCTATTCCAAAACAGTTTTAATAATCATGTTAGCGTTATCTTTGTGAACATAAATTTTATACTCCGATCTTGTATTTAGTGAAATTGTCATCTGGTGAGAAAGTGACGTTTCTGGATACTCCCGGGCATGCGGCGTTCGCGTCGATGAGGGCTCGGGGCGCGCGCGCCACCGACATCGTGGTGCTCGTCGTGGCCGCCGACGACGGGGTCATGGAGCAAACCCGGGAGTCCATACGGATGGCGCGGGACGCTGATGGTAATGTACACATCACAATATGATCAGATACCTGCCCGCCTACCGTCCCTTCCTCTTCCTTGCTTTACATGATGATTAACGTTATCTGTTGTTTTTTGTTGTTTAATATTCAGACGAGGAAATTATTCTGTTATATACACATGTCAAAGCTAATAAATATTGCTCAATTTCGTAACAAGTGCGTAGTTTACAAAACTGAGGCTACTGAAGGAAAATATGCAAAATCAAATCTTGCATAAAATAATTACTTTATGTTAATATCAGGGTAAAAGTTTAGTTCTTTTTTCAACAAAATTAGCCAAATTTCAATTAAATTTCCCCTAATTTTTCAACGCCAAGAAATCACTTACAGTTATTGTACCTTTAATTAGTAAATACGACCCGAGAGTCCTCTAACATGAATGTATTGTAAACAAACTTACGCTTGTGGTCTAAAATTCTAGTCTCAGGTAAGCAATGATGGCGTGTTTAGGTATAGCCGTGGCCGTCTAAATGCGGTTTATATAATATACCATTTCGATTTCCCTTTCTTATAAAATCGATTTACATTTGTTACAGTTCCAATTATGGTGGCCATCAATAAGATCGACAAGCCAGGTGTAAACATTGTAGGTATGCTTGTTTGTTTACTTTTTAAATAAGTTACCGGCATTTTAACAAATAAAAGTAGTATTTTTAAGACGTTTTCATCGGAAGTCAGACGCTACTTTACGGAAATCTATTACCTACAATAGATTTAGAGTAGGTTTTTTTTTCAGCTAATTGCGGAATTCGAATAATAAACCGGACGAACATATTAGTTAACCAGACCTCGAATAGTAACAATGCAAATTCTTAGCCTTTTCGCCAATACTTCGAGCCCCTGAGACTCATTTGGGAGATTTCCCTCCACAAAAGTTACATAGATTCCGCGGAATTGTTAAAATAAAGGCATATATATATAGATATTTGAAGCTGAAATGACGCCCCACTATCGCATTTCATGCTTAATGTGCACGCAATACACTAAATACACTTCTGTAATTGGTCATTCAGTTACCTATTAAGTGTACATACTATACATGTCAACGAATGTCTTCGGATTTGTTGGACAACTAGTTTATTTATTGTCCAGGCACGAGACAGAGCAGACGTCTTGTTCGAATGAAGATTGCAATTTTCGAAAAAAAATTACACACAAAGATAAAAATGGCATTGTTAATATTCGCACTAACACATCTGTATGCAATAATTAAGTAATGGGGGGCGTCTACATCTAAAAGCATGCTAATGCAATCTTAAATAGTGACTACTGACTAGCTCTCTCAAACTCTGACTCATCTTCGTATCATGTACCTACATTCTGATTTTTTATCTATCATCACTAAAAAAATTGACAAACAGAAAAGAATCACTGAAATTGATCAAGCCAAACAAGTTTTGGCGAGGCTTACAAACTTCACCTTATATGCGAGTACGTATTAGATTACGAAAGGAGGATATATTTTTCGAAAAAATCTGACAGCTTGTCCCTAAGTGACGTCATCCACGTTTTCAATGGTTTCCAGTTCTATAAATTGGGAGAAGTAAATTCTTCTTAAAAGCCAAAAACATAGGGTGTCAATCTAATTAAATGAGAATTATCAAATCTCTCAAATAAGGTAACAGAAATTAAAAAAATTATCACGAGTTACCAAGAACACAAAATAGTTTGTTTGACCTAGACCCACACAAACGCCGCTTAGCGGGGACACAATGGCAGGCATGGCCTCCATAAAGCTTTCACGGTATCACTAAACTGAATTCAATTAAATTTGGCACAATGATAATTGAAATAAAAAAATGTTTACTGTTGCTCAAACGATTCCCACAAGACTTAGAAAAAATTTCAACACGCCGGTAACAGAGGTATAACAAAGAGTAATTATAGGACCGAGTATACCGATCGCTGGCTCAACACGGCGTAGTCTGTGAAGCCCTGGGAGGCGACGTTCAAGCTGTGAAAATATCGGCACTGAAGAAACAGGGGCTCGAAGCTCTCGTGGAAGCCCTAGGACTTCAGGCACAGTTATTACAACTCAGAGCTACGCCGCTAGGAAACGTTGAGGGAGTTGTTTTGGAATCCAAAGTCGATCCTAAGATGGGGTAAGTAGACATAAGTTTTTTTGGAAGAAGATTGCAAGAGAAGCACATGGCTTTTCTGCTAGCAAAAAAATAACCGTAGAGTATAGGTATTATAGAAGCTATAGGTGCGTCGCTGTCCAATGCCCGTTTCATCCGGTTTAATGTGCGAGTCTACTGTAACCGGTAGCCCCCGAACTCCGGAACGCAACATAAAAATGCCAAACATTGTCTTAAGTAAGGTAAAGAATTTAATAAAACTAAGTAGTCATTATGCAGTGGGTATATTAAACTAAAACTTATTAGCTTCCACCAACAGCTTCGCTTGTTAAATGATATTTTTTAATGAATAGTAGTAGCCTATGTGTTTTTTGATGTATAAACTACATTCCTGTAAAGTTTCATCTAAATCTGTTCAGTAGTTTTTGCGTGAAAGTGTAACAAACATCCATCCATTGTCACAAACTTTTCCATTTATAATATAAGTAGAACTTTGTAGTTGTCACGATAATTTTACAATACTAATTATTTCATTTTAATAATTCGAAACAGATACGGGAAGCAAACACTAAGGTCAAAACGTAGCTAAAGATGTGGGTATAAAAACAGACTAAAGTACTCCTCGTACTTGTCATATTTATTTCTTAATGATAATAATAAATCGGATATCAAAGAAGGAAAGTCTGAAATGAAGAAGCACTGCTTATATGGGTCTTCCAAATAGTTTATTTGTAGCGGGAAATTCAAAATATCGATAAAATTAGATTCCGAATTTTCGGGAAACTGGCGGTACCTACCGCCGATATGTCGGTCTTCGTATCGGCATCTGATGCATCTCTATTTACAATCCCATAAGTACAAATAATATATCAACTCTTTGAACATATTACAACATCGATGTAGTAAAATTTATATCCATATCTTTTTTTTAAATTTATTCCAGTATCTGTTTAAGTAGTTTTATATATTAGTATCCTTGTCTAATACCCATAACACAAGCATATAATTTGCTTACTTTGGGGTTAAATCAATGTGTGTAATTAATCCATGGACATTTATTTATTGACTATTATCTTGTCTTTATCTTTCCTAGCATATTATGCAAGATAGAAGTTTAAAACTCAGATATACGATGCGAATGCGGATGGAACTAGGTAACCGGAGAGACTAAGGTTGACATTCAATGATCAAATCGCTCGGGTTTTATCCGAGGGTGGTGTACAGTCTCCGAAGCCATTGTGTTTGCGTGTAAAAGAGTAACCATTGAAGCTAGGCCAGTCTGCAAGGAATCGTGACATTTGGCACACAATACTGACTAACTAATAAGATATGTATGTAGTATGTGTATGCACATGGATACAAGACAAGCATGTTAGTATTAGGGATCGACCACCTTACCTGTTCCCACCAGCATAACGACTCTGTTTTTTCCGGTCTGGAGGGTAGGGTTAGCCGGTGTACCTACTTGCACAATAGACCTTTCATTCCGGACTCAGAATAGCGAAGCGCCTGTATCAGCTATGTTGTATATAGGCCAAGATGTCTCTTATCACCAGAAGAGCCGTATGCTTGTTCGCTGACGTCTAACATAAAAAAAATGTGTGTGCACTTATGTACACGCGTTAGAAGTTATACTTCTTCGGCGTAATAAGATAAAAATATTTTTAAAAATTTTATCTTTTGCCTTATTTTAAATTTGTAGACAAAATTACACTAACCATAGAAAGAAAGTAATATTGTGAATACAGTTGTCAGTTCTCAAGCAAACATACGTAGATGTCCTTACTTTTACTTTGTTGGTACCTTTTTTTGAAAAACTAAAATGTTATCTATAGCTAACTTCATCATGTCGGTTTTTCGTGACGGTGTGCGCGCGCATCTTAAAAAATTACCCTCATCATTTTTTCGTAACGCGCCAAAAGAAGTATAACTTCAAAAATAGAAAAAGAATTATAATAGTGAATGAATACTTTTTGAATTAATGTAAATTTGTTTGTAAACAGTAAACAAGCAACCGTGCTAGTACAGAGAGGCACTCTTCGTCGTGGATGTGTCATTGTAGCTGGAAATGGGTGGGGAAAGGTATGCCTTCTTTTTTATCTCTTTAATGTTTAGCTTGTACACTGTCTAGCTATCAAATATTCATTTTTTAATGTTTTTTTTCTCTATTTTAGTTTAGCTGTAGGATATCTCTTGTCAGAGATAAGGCCGCCTTTTGTACAGTACTTATATTTGTATTCTCTCGCAGTTCATCTCTATTACGTGTACAATAAAGTGTAAAATAATAATAATAAAAATATTGTAAGGCAAACATGAAGTCAGATTTTCTGATGTTAAAAACTCTACCTAAAATTTTGATGGTGCGTTGTATACTTATCTGACGCTGAAATTTAAGCTTACAATACACCAAACCGTCCAAACGTGAATTGAAAATCGGATTGTATTGTGATTAGGCTTTGGCGTCATTGAGAGAAAAGAAGGTTGCAATTGAAGTAATCATGAATTTGTTCGTTGCCGCCAAATCCAGACAGATTTAATACGTAAGAAGAGGCAGTATCGCCCAAAGATCTTAGACTGTCCCAAGAAAGTGACGAATTAATAAAATAATAATAATATTCGACAAGATTAAGGTGGTTGAAGTGGTATACTAATTCTGTGAGCCGCTCTAAATCTCTACCATCTGGGCGGGATGTTATTCTTTCCTTATGAGATATTTTGTAGATTGGTATCAGATTTTTTAAGACAACGGAAACTCACTAAACTTTAAATCAATATATACTAACTAAACACTAAACTGACAATTAAATAGCCTTCAAGAATCAAACTAAATGTCAGACTAACAAGATACTATTAACTAAATATTAAACCAATTATTGAATCGTTCTAAGGAGTTTAGAAAGCAAACGTTCTCATTCTTATTTAGTAATCCATCTCTTGTTGTTACGGATGCTCTTTGACGGCTGTGATCAATACTTATTACAACTTGCTCTTGAGGCACCCACCCAACTTTAAACTATTTATTTTTTATTTTTATGATATTGGAAGGCAAACAAACAGACGGATTTCCGTACAGTTACCGTATTGTAGATAGGTGTAGAGACACCTTTGGAGAACATCATGTTAGTCACAAGTTTTCGCTTATACAGCGAAATTGCGTGTTTCCTTGTGACACAAAGTCGAGGAATGTGTACGAAGGCTTTTTCTGGAATTTTCCATTGCATTAAATTTTCCTGAGAAATCGTTCGATTAGAATCGTTTTCGTTAGTGGCCGTGTGAGTCCACCAATAAAGATGTACGTGTGGCAGGTGCGCGTCCTGCAGGACGCAGGCGGCGCGACGGTGGAGGCGGCCCCGCCCGCGGCCGCGGTCTCCGTGCTGGGCTGGAAGGAGCTGCCCGCCGCCGGGGACCTCGTGCTGCAAGTCGACTCCGAGGTAATACCAGGGGGAAATTTAAGTGGTTACAGGCGGGACACCTCTTGAAGAAATAAAACCGGTAGAAAGAAACATATCTGACGTCACTTCCTGTTATTTATTTTAGCTGTTACAATTTTGATAGGCGTGCGTGACTGCTTTTGTGAGTCAGGCGTGTTGGCTTAGCACAATATGCTTTATTATGCCACCGTCCACCACAGTGCGTTTTCTGTACTTTAGAACTTCTATTCTGTAGAAATACTATACAGGGTTAGGGGCCATCCATAAATTACGTCACGCGAATTTTAGAACTTTTCGACCCCTCCCCCCCTCCTTGTCACAGGTTGTCACATTTATAGAACCCCGCCCCCCTAATGTGACGTCACACATTTTTGAAACTTATGCATGTATGAAAAAATAAAAACACTGAATTCCAACCTGTTTACATAAAGTAGGTACATAGATATTTCCAGCTTAACATTTAAAATTTAAATTGAGAAAGTAATAGAATGTTTAATGTTGATTAAACATGCAAATGTTGGTATTAAAGTTTAAACTAATGACCAACGTTGAAGTAATTGAAGTAAGTTCACATATAAATTTCGTGTTCTAGGATTTGATAATGTGACGTCACCAG
>NJDD01001682.1:277096-288735 GCA_002245505.1 Calephelis nemesis | reverse complement strand
CTTGTCACATAATGTCACATTAAGATGATACCCTCCCCCCCATTAACTTGTGACTTAATTTAATGATGGCCCCTTATATTATAATATTTGTTTTTATACAAAAAACTGCGATGACCCTACCGCCCTAATTAACTCAGCTGATGGATAATCTCCTGTTCTAGACTGAATTTATCTACTAGACGAAAGGGTACAGGTTCAAATCCTGTCTGAGGTTAAAATTTTTTTTTCTTTAAAATTTGTAGTGATAATTTGTCCTAACGTAACTATTTCATCTATAAACATAAGTTTTAGCTCTATAGAAAAAAGAGATGTGTTTCTCTAATCTGAAAAACCTAATTGTTTCATTAATTATTAATATATGACTAAAGTGTCAGTTACACCACCGACTAAAAAAGACAGATGTTATAAGTTTGATGTGTCTGTGTTTTTGTGTGTATGAGTGTCTATATGTCGGTAAAACCATAACTTAAACGGATGGACCGATTTCGATGCTAATTTGTGATGGAAATCGTTTTCGTATTATCTTTTATTCGGAAAAGGAAATATGCCGTTTGTATGATGCTGTCACGCTTACTTGAATTAGTTGACACTTCCCAGAATCTAAACCCTACATACTTATGACGAGTGTGATCAATGTGTTTTTTTAGCTTTTTAACTAATTTATTTTATAGAAGGTGTTTTAAAGTAGGTATTACCAGTAATATCAAAATTTAATTTAGACAAATAAAATTCGGGTTTTTCTACTATAGTGTAAATAACAATTATGAAAAAAGTTTATGAAATTTTAAATTTAATTATAAGTGACTGGCAATAGGTGTTTTTCATATTTTACTAGACAGCATAAAAATATGCTTTTTATTATCTGACAAAGGTTACTTAATATTTGTCAACGTCTGACACCTGATTAGGAGGGATTCTAATCCTATTTTTCTTAGCTGAGGAAACTTTCAGCTTTAACATAATTCCGAAAGTCTGCCCCTTCATCTGTCTGAAACCATGTTACAAATGGATACAGAAACGTGCAAACGAAGTGATGAGATACCGGAACGCTCAGAGGATGAAGGAGAAGCAGGAAGCGGACATGGAAGTGATGCGGAGCAGGGAGCAGGAGCACCGCGCCGCCTACCGCCGGCAGCTGGCGCACAAGCGGGCACTCGGCCGTCTGCGGCTGCGGCCCACCGGCCCACGGGAGAAGATGATCAAGGAGGACACACATCCCACGCTACGGCTGCTCTTGAAGGGTGAGTTTTAGTTTTCAGTTTCGAGCGACTGCTCAGTCTGGTGTTTAGTTACTGTTGAATTGTTAGTTTAGTTAGCGTTAACTTGCTAGATGGGCGTCCAACTAACGCTGAGTTGTTAGTTTAGTGTTTAGTTGCCGTTCACGTATTAGTTTGGCGTCCAAATACTGTTCAAATGTTAGTTTGGTTACCGTTAACTCGTTAGATTGGCATCCAACTAATGCTGAGTTGTTTAGTGTTTAGTTGCCGTTAACTTGTTAGTTTGGCGTCTAAATACTGTTGAGTTATTAGTTTGGTATTTATTAACCTTCAACTTGTTAGTTTGGCATCCAAATAATGTTAGTTTGTTGTTTAGTCAACATTCACTTGTTACTTTGGCGTCCAACTACTGTTGAATTGTTAGTTTATTATTTAATTACCGTTAACTTGTTAGTTCAGCGTTCAACCATTGTTTAATTGATAATTCAGTGTGTGTTATTTTTTTACACCAAACTCAACAGTGACTAAACATTTAGTTACTTTTAAGTTGATAGTTTGATATTTATTGTTGGCCGGATACTTTTCTGCAATCTGATTCTAACAATGTGACTATTTTTATCAGGTGATGTAGACGGTTCAGTGGAGGCGATCCTCGACATCCTGGAGACCTACGACGAGCACGAGCGAGTTCGACTAGAGCTTGTGTCCTTCGGCGTCGGACCTGTCACCCCCAACGATTTAGAGGTATCAAGTTACAATATACTAGCCTTTGCCCCTGATCGTCTGCGTCACAACTCACACACCACCTCTAGATAGATTAAACCGATTTTGATAAATATATTATAATTATCGCCTCTGTGGTCTAGTGGTATGACATAAGACTTCGTTTCTGGAGGTCCCGGGTTTGATCCCTGGGTCGGGCAGCAAAAAAAAATGAAAATTACTATTTTTAATTTTCTATTAAAAAAACGTTGCCCGGAATTGGATATGTGCTCGGCTGGCGACAGGGTTGCCACCTATTACATTGTGAGACTTAGGGTGTTCGGCTAGTCGTGGGTGATCTGGTTGTGCCGCTACCTACCGCTTGGAGGATGTGGGCGTAAAGATATTTTATTTTGTAGGAACTTTTTAACTTGTGGTAAACAATTAAATAATTTTCTTTCTATGTCTCAAACAAAGGCTTATTGACGTGACAACGTCTTAAATTAGGCTTAGACGACTTTACAGGCAACCATTTTTTTTATTATATTTTTTTCAATGTTTCCTGTGAAAGATATTATTTTAAGTTATTATAATACCAGTTTAACATATTTTTTTAGATAGCACAAGCATTTAATGCAGTTATATACACGTTTAACGTGGACTGTCCGCCCGCGCTCGCTGTTGAAGCAAAGAACTCTGGACTCCAGGTGAAGAGACACAACGTCATATACAAGCTCGTGGACGATGTGAAACGGGAGATCAGCGACCGGATACCCGTCCGCCAGGAGGAGGAAATCGTTGGTGAGATATTGAATATGTACAGGGGAGTGACTCGATGACGTATACAAGGTGGTAGACTACAGGAGGAATTAGTTGGTGAGATGTTGTAGTAGGTGATAGGGCGGGATAGTAACATATTTTTAATGCACAGGGGAGAGACACATACTAGGTGTTGAGTGATAGAAGCCGGCAGATAAAATTCTTGAATGTGTACGTGAGAAACACAATGTCATACACAAGCTAGTGGGTGACAGGAGTAAACAATACATAATATATTGCCAATATACACGGAAGAGACACTTCAAACTCGCTCTAGGTTCGTCCAGGTCTTCTTAGATAAATGTATTTCACCAGTTTGTGCCAAATAGTGCGTGAGGATTAAAACAAATAAGCTAATGTCGAAAAATTGTAGTCATTTAATACAAGGAAAAAAAATGAGTGTGTGAATGCACATTTTATATTGAAAATTCGCCTCTGTGGTCTAATGGTTCAGTTGTTGGACTTGACTCGCATGAGGTCCTGGGTTCGAATCCCGGGTCGGGCAACAAAAGAAAATTGGGTTTTTCCAATTTTCTAACAAAAAAAAATTTGCTCGGGATAGGACATGTGCCCGGTTGGCGATAGGCTTGCCACCTATCACATTGTGGGACTTAGTATCTTCGGCTAGTCGTGGGTACCCTGGTTGTGCCTCTGCCTACCTCTTCGGGGATATGGGCGTGAAGATACTTCTAAAAAGAGAAGTGGTCTTCTTCTCACTTCCACCTTCATATTCATCCAGGCGAAGCGAATGTCCTGCAACAGTTCCTAGTGTCGGAGGGCAAGAAGAAAGTTCCGGTGGCAGGCTGCAGGTGTACGAAGGGCTCTCTGATGAGGGCTGCCAACTACCGACTTGTTCGAGCTGGGGAAGTTATTTACGAAGGTATGTAGACTGGACTCTCATGTTTGGAGCCAGAAACTCTGCGTCCTTACGAAGTATGAACAATTTGCTATCCACTATTAACAGGCTATTGGAAGTCGAGCCACGACGATAATTAATGAGCTTTGGGTTCGACTCCTGACATTTGTAACACCTATCTCTTTATTATGTAAATATAAATGTGTTGTCGTGGGACACCAGTTAGGAACGAAGTTCCTTCGGCTAATGTAGAACCGATATTAGCCGAATTGGAGTGGTAATAGAGAGAGAAGGGATAAGAGAACGAAAAGAAAGAGGGAGAAAGAGATAGGTATTATACAGAATTATGTATACGAATATGTATATTATTATGTATAAGTACCTATTATGTATACGAATGTCGCGCCTGCGCACATCTTGTTTAACGGTTTTATTCCACGGTTTTTACTATCACATTTTTTTCGGTTCGGTCGCGCAATAAAATCCCTATCTCCTCCAAGCCTGCCGCAAAGAACTTCGTTCCAATTGCTATGTGTTAGTATCTAGTAGTAAAGAAACACCCATAATACATAATTAACCTAGTATGTGTATAAATAATCATCAGACAAATGCCTTCTTCTGTGGCGAAGCGAACACGAATTTAGCGGTTGATCGGTGGAGCCCTTCAACAAACGAGGCAGTCTAGAAGACCGATTTTATAAAAATAAAATTATCACAAATTGTGCCGGATAAAATTTAAATTTACGTGAGAAGAGCCGTATATACACATACTTACATATCTTCACACCAAAATCCTTGAGAGGTAGACGGAAAGTACTGAAGATCAAATCTCACGATCCTTGCAGACGTGTAAAGCTTTCTCCTCTCTAATTATTCTTTTCATACAACCACGCTGGTTTTCGAGACTTTTGACACAAACCTCGGATAAAACTCAAGCGATTTGGTTGTGGAATTTCCACTTAGATCACCATAGTAACCTATGTCCATTCACACTCACATTGTATATCCGCTATTTCAATCTTTCCACTTGATCGAACCAACAGAGCATGACCTTTCTCATTTTTACACCAACATTCTCTTTCAATCCCACTCTTTCTCGGACCTCTCTGTTGCAAATGCAGCGAGCGAGCATTACACTATTTATTTTCCGAGGCTGCTTTAAAACTTTTTCTTTCATATCCAAATCTCGCTTTCGTACAAGAACGTTGGTTTAAGCAAAGAATTATGCAAAGCGAGTGTAGCATCCTGACTCAAAACCTTGCTTTGAAATAGCCTACTCAGCAATCCATTCACATTTTAATTGTGTATATATAAGTCCATATACAGATACTTGTTAAAAATACTTTTAAAATTTGTCCAACAATTTATTTAAATTTTGATAGCTGACCAATTCACACTAGCCATGTGTTACCATAATGCGTCTTTTTTTTTTCGTTTTGTAATAATGTGTTTTTACCTGCTGTCAAATGACTATTGTTAAAATGGAGATACGACTATATAAGCCAAACCTAGCTCTTTGTTGACTTGAATTTGGGATGGATTGTTGGGGTTTCTTTAGAACGGCTATTACTTTATACAATACAAGTTTGAATTTGTAAACAACACAGTATCCAGTTGCAGTCTTTATAATATCAATAGTATAAATAACTCAAATCACTCAATTATGTGATATTTTTCTTTCACTAGGTGACTCATACTATAAACAATTCTTAAAAAAATCACTGGATAATGTGATATTTTTTACTAAGTGACCTACACCATAAACGACTCTTGAAAAATAACTCAACGTGGTATGATATTTTTACTAAGTGACCCTAACATCCCGGCCTAAGGTTGGCAATGCACTATTATCACCTTTGATGTCTCTAGGCAGCGTGAATTTCTTATCAGAAAACCTGTCTGCTTGTTTGCCTTTCAATATCATAAAAAAACTATGAACTACTCTTGTGGCTCATTCCATAAACAGCTCAAGAAAAATCACTTACGTGATATTTTTACTGAGTGATCCATGTAGTGTATAGGCAGTCTGTGGTAGCCACCGGAGAGGACAGACACAATGCGAATGACGCTCCAGCTTGTACTCTAAAACTAAGAAATATAAATAATATTTTATAGCAATATATGAATAAAAAATAGTATTATACAATCCACACTATGAACACTATTTATCTATATGTAGGTAAATTGGCATCGATGAAGCATTTGAAAGACGAAGTAACGACCATCAAACGCGACATGGAGTGTGGGCTGAGGCTGGAGGACCCGACCGTGACGCTGCAGCCCGGGGACACCATCGTTTGCTACAGGATGGTGGACGTCGCCGACAACACCGGATGGAATCCTGGATTCTAGTGCTACAATATTTATTAAATTAGACAAATTATACTGCGTTTCTTTCCTTTCCTGTGTTGGTATTTTACAGATCAACGCATATATTTATATATGCCGATTGTAAAGTTACGACCTTGTATTGTGTCTTTAGGCATCTACTTGTTTGTTTTCCAATAACATAAGTAAAAACAAGTACGTCAGAGAAGCAAATTTTTTTAAAGCTTTCAAAAGCAAACGATGTGATGGCACGAACAAGGTAGTAATTCCCGATTATAAAAAAACATGTCACATACAAACCAAAGGTGGAAATGCTGCATTGCTGACTTGCGGTTGAGATATAAATTTTCTAAGTAAGTTTCCAAGATATTTTAACTATTAGCTCAAAACTATGGGCGCCTAATACCTAACTCCACACCATAGTCTGTAACTTCAGAGACAAATGATAAATTACCTTTTGCTCTCCTGTAAAGTTACATGGTTGATATGCAGTTCTTGAAAGGAGCCTGCAACTAACCTGAAGAAAATACCGTTTAACTCATTTGCACATATGCCGATGAAGCAGGTGGTACAATATTCGGGCAGTATTATCCAAGTTGAGTTCTCATTTAGAATCACTGGATAAATAAAATGAATGACTTATAAAGAGAATCATCTATTTATTTCATTATTAACATTATAGGCTCATAATTCGTGTCTCACTAGTTTGAACAAACATCACCTCAATAAATAAATGTACACGTCGCGGTTGCGACATCTAGTAACTTTACGTGGAACTAACATTGTTTTACTCTGCACAAGATAAAAAAAAACATTCTTTCCTAATTCTCCTCTTTTACTCCCATAATTATATTATATATCCCTTTTATGTTAGATCTTATTGTATGAGATAAATGTTTTTATGTATTCCTGGTACCGTAATACAAAAATAACGGTGTGCTAATAGTCGCATCTAAACAAACAGCATTAGCGGGCAGAATACGTATAATATTTTAAAACAACTGTTTTTATACAGTATGTACGTCATATCATCACGATAAGTTCGTTGCCAGGAGCCAGAGTATTAAGTGCCAAGTGTACGACTCTTAGAGACCTGCCTAGCTCCCTCCACATACAAACAATTCAAGTACCTTTTATTTTATTTAAACTCCGACTTCATTAATAACAGAAGGAAAGCTGCAAATGGTATTAATCAGCTAAACATCACATCTTACATTTCTTTAAAGCCAAAATATACTCTTTATTTCCCTATTGCGTAAGATGAAACTATCACAAACATTGTAAAATGTTAAAATTTACAGCAAATCGATTAGTGACGGAAACAAATTGTGTATTTTTTTATCTTGAACAGAGTATCTAAATCTGATTTTAGGATTGTTAAAGATAAATACTTTGTTGCGGAAATTATAAACTAAATGCATTTTCACAGAGTATATACTTTACAAAAAAAAAGTGTTTTGATAAAATCAAAATTTTTATCGATTAATAATTTTATTACGAGAAACGATAAATTCTGGTTTGTCATACTCTTAGAAGTTAGAAATGACAGCAACATTTAAAGTTTTAAGGTTAAATTAAACTGATATAAATATATATGTAAGCAGTACAATTGGCTGTACATAACCTATAACTTGAATCTTGAATGGGCAGATCTTACTGACCAAAATTAACCACCTGTCAATGAATAATTAATTTATTTTAATAAAATAATGATACTATAGGAGGTGAAATCCTAGCATGTATGTAAAGTTTAAATTTCGAATGATTAAAACCAAAGCAGTATTTACTCTGTGGTTTATTTAAAAATGACAATATTAAAACTAAAGGCCACATCTCAAAAAGACCATACAAGGCAATGTGATGGATCGAATTTAGATAGACCCGTGAATCAGACATCTGGGATAGATACTTAATCAAGTATTATGTTAGGGCTCTTTCGACAATCGAACTAATAACGCCACTAACAGCCTTATATTACAAGAATCTCACTGAGGAATAAATTCACAATTGCAAATTGAAAATAAGTGCCTAATGAGCATATAAAATGTATTTATAACAGTAGTTAGGTCCACAGATTAAAAATATACCGCGGTACAGTTTGACCAATATATTCAAAATCAAATTTATAGTCATGACATGGAAAAATATTAACAACATTATACAATATATAACTAACTGTATGGCTATAAATCTGACCAATAAAGCATATTCTACATAAATAGTTTACAACTAACGTAACAAATACTAAATAAAGTTTTATATATGGAATATGTTTTGGGACAATGTCATAAAATATATAATTTGTATTCTGAATTGCATTTGTTTTAATATACTTATATAGACATAAAACTAAAATAAGTACTAATGGAGTACTCTTACATGTTCTTGAAATGCGTAGAAGTCAAGCTTAAGAACAGAGAAACATTGTAACTTTATGTCCTCTTATTTAATAAACTGTGATGTTTTTTGTTTATAAGTGCTAACGATAAAAATCAATATTAGGTTAATTTAAAAAAAAACCTCAAAAGATTTATTTGTTTTGAAGTCTCAGCATCATATTGCAAGTCTATGTTTGTAATTTTCGAAAAGCTGTCTTTAGCAACTTGTACATAGCACGCATGTAGCTTAAGAATCAGTTAATTAAGTTTTATAATATAACAGTTGAAAATTAGTTTAGTTTTGGCCGTTCATAATTATTCATTAAATAAAGTACTTAGTACGAAACTTGAATAAAATAAAAAATCTGATAGGCCGCGATAGTTGTACAAACACCCAACTTGAATGTATGTGTCTAAATTTACCATAAGTCAAAGAATTAATACGATAACTACCATTTTACTAGCATACAATCATCGTACATCAACGAAAAAAGATCAAGTTTCAAATATAGAGCTTGACATCATCCCAAAACTTTCATAACGTTTGTGACGAGTCAAATTTTCGTAGGTAAATAATTTTATACAAATAATAATAAATATAAAAATTATACGATGCGATAGACAATATCGGATTAGATGATAACATTTGCTTATTTTTCAATAAATATATGTATGTATAAATGTAATAAAGTCTACTGCTGTAAACTTTTCGTTTACAAAAATATAATGCAAAATTTTGACTCGTCCCCAACTTTTACGCGAATAAACAATATAAATGCATTTCCTAGTATAAACAATCACGAGAATATAAATTTCGGTAAAGCATTGCTTTCGAATTGCGTCTTTTTAATAAAAATACAATAACAATTATCAATTACCAATTAAAATCACCATCGACACGCAAACAATTTGACTGAAAGCCGCATATATTACCTTCCACTTGTCTTTGATATTTTTAATTGAACCATTCTGTCCATTTTAATGAGATTTTACATTTTTGATTGATTGATTGCAGATATATTACAACATGAAGCTATAATACTTCAGCTTCATGGTTTACAATAAATAATAAAAGATGTAGTATTGCAAAACACAGAAATTAGCTATTTATTACCTGTCATAGGACTTATTCACTCTAACAGTTTTACGTGCTGTAGACAGAGACATCACAATTGATTTTGTATACAAGAAAAAAAGAACAATTACTGACTTGCCAAGGACGTTAAGTCACGTAAAATGACATTGTATAAGGGTGCAGCACAACCATTTAAGAAGCTGGTATCATACCAATTGTACATTTATAAAGTTGATGGTAAATTAATTTTATTAATATTGTAAATGCGAATGTTTGTATGACCGGCTCATTGGCGGAGTGGTTAACTCCACCGACCAACCGCGAGGCCCGGGTTCGTTGATCACATAACACCCATAACATAAGCATATAATTTGCTTACTTTTGGAGAGCAATTGACTTGTGTAATTTGTCCAAGAATATACAAAAAAATATACACAATTATGTTTGCATTTATTTTTGTTATTTAATCATATCTCAGCGCTAAAACCCAAAAAAAAATTAGAACACAATCACAGATCCAAAACAAGACTTTTCCTATTTCATAATGTCCGTTTGAAATATTAAATTACTTAAAATGCATGAAAAACCCCGGGCAACAGCTAGTATCCTATTAACAAAAATCGGTCTTTTGACTCCATTATAATAAGGGGCTGATTCTCAATATGAAAACGTAATAGATATAACATCAATTGACCTAGACTCATTTGATCAATTAAAAAAAATACTTTCATGTTAATTTTATAATTTTTGTTTTATAGGAAACCCTTTAAAATATGGAAGTCAGATAGATGTACACATTTTGTGTTACTTCATCTTTTTTGTTTCATAAATATATAGTCTAACCTAAAACCAAAAACGTCTAGTAAAAGTTGAGACCATATTCTGATCACTCATAAATTCGTTTGTTTTGTTTTATTTTATTTTGTGTTTCTTCTTCTTCTTATGTTTTATAAATTAAACTGCACTTGGCAAGAGTTCTTGATATCAGAATAAACCCACAAAATTATATAAATAGCCTTAAAATTGATTAACAATCAAATGTATTGACGAGTTTCAAAGACGATTTATTTAACAACATTTAAATTGATCAAAAACAATAAATAATCGATGACATCGAAAAGCCCACAATAGTGTTGCCATTGTCTCAGTAAAGTGTTAAAAGAAACTTAAATGTTATAAAATATTAACTAGACTTCAAGTGAGACAACAGCTTGCAATCTTTGATTGCTAAAAACTTTAAACTATATTTACAATCTGTGAGCCGATCAAAGGAAGTCTTAGAATAAAATGTACACTTCTATACAGTCCAATCTCAATACTATTGCTATCTACTTTCCAGTTATCTTTTAAAAATATCGTATATTGGTGCTTTCTTGTTCAAACACCTTCACAAAAAGGTGTACCTCAAGGTTACATGTTTTGTCCTCTATCAAATTGTGTTTATGTCATTAATTAACAATAAATGAGCTTCTATACATTATTCTATAAGTATTTCCTTTTGATATTTAAAATCATTAATCATGAAAAATACATAAGCTTATGTATAGTATGGACATGTTTACTCTATGAATAGAATTTATGAAGAAGTAATGAGTATTAATAAATTTGTAATTTACAACAAAGCACCACAAATACGAATTGACAATCACTCAATTGATAGAGCAGTACATCTCACAAGTTTATTACAAATGATGATACACCTCATGGATACCCCATTTAGTAAAATTAGTTATTTTATTATATTCTGTTTCCAGTCTATATTAAACTGCAGGACCTGAAAGTAAATATTTTTAAATTAATAATTGAAAGTATGGATGCCAGGGGCCTGATCCCATATAATTTTAGTGATGATGACTGGGTAAAGTGTACATCAAATAACTGTCAAATGACGTGTTTTATATTTGCTATCTCCTGTAACCATCAGAAAAACAATGGAGATAGCAAACACAAAATACGTCATTTGACAGCTAGTTGATGTACACTTTACCCAGTGATCATCACTAAAAAGATACTGCACAGTCCCTCAGGTACTCTTTTCGCAAAACTTAAATACGCCTAGCGCGAAAGCTAATACTAATAATTGTAGTCCAGTGCCGCACATATAATCAAGTGCAACAATCAAATCACGAATTTCAGCTCCAGTTCAAAAACATATTTTTTTCTATACTTAGTCTGGCCATAAATACTGTTACACTTAAAAATAAAAAAATATTACATTTGAATTTCGAATCTGTCATTTTTATACGATTGTTCATTGTGTTTTC
>NJDD01001682.1:211738-225789 GCA_002245505.1 Calephelis nemesis | reverse complement strand
AGACTAAGTATAGACGCGTTACAAGAATCTTTGTATAGATCTATGAAATTAAATCTATTTTGAATTTCAGTACTTAATTCACACAAACATCCCCATGTTGATCTATGTTCGCTGAATAGACCAACTGCCTCTCTGCCAGGCAGCTCGTACGAGGCGAGCACTGGTTAAATATAGGGTTATTGCCAACTAGAAGACACGTGGTACAGCGCTGTGCAGCAACTTGCCCGGGTAGGGATCAGCCGCCTTACCTATTCCTGCCGCAATAAGGACTTTGCCATGTTCCAGTCCGGAGGGTAGGGTAGCCAGTAGACGTGCACCATAGACTAACAACCACGCCGCAGGACAGCGACGCACCTATAACATCGGTGGTGTCTATAGGCCACGATTGGCCATTAGGAGACGCGTGAGCTTCTTCGCTGACCTAATAAAAAATAAAACTATTAACCAAGACAAGAATTTAAGATGAAAGTAAATTCTGGATAAAATAAAAATTAGACGAATAGAAAATATATATTCCATATAATTTCTTAATATCTAACGAAGTATTTACACGTGTTAATTAAATCAGTCTTCTCGATTGCTAGGCGGTACGCTCTCAAAAAGAACTTGCGTCAGGAATGTGAATTTTCCTGCAAAAAAAGGCGCATTGTTAGTTGATCTAAGTTATAATTTTAAGGAATCTATACTTGTTAACGTGGGCACGTGGTGGAATTCCATTGTTATCATTTCTTTATAACTAACTAGCTGTCCCGGCGAACTTCGTTCCACCCGCTCCGTTTGTATGGGAAAATTTTAAATGTTGGTTTTCCTAGTTTCCTCGCAGTTTTTTCCTTATTTCTTACCTTTTAAACCTTCCCTGGACTTCTACAAATAATTCAAAACCAAAAGGAGCCAAATCGGGCGAGCCGTTCTCGAGTTATAGCGAGACTAACGAACAGCAATTGATTTTTATATATGTAGATAGATTACAAAAAAAATATTTCATATTTAGTTATAAAGCCCTGATGATGCTGTAAAAAGTGAAACCGGTTGGCTATAGTGTAACATAAGGTATTAAATAAAGTGTATAGTAGAAAAGTACAAGTGTTTACCTCAAAAAGTGTGTATATGTTTTTGAACTGATGTTAAAGTCCTAATAAATTCAAATACACCAGACTGAGTAATAAGACGTAATATTTCGGATGGTGTTTTTCGTAACATTCTACACCTTTTTAGGTGTGGTAACATTTTTTTAAATATAACCTTTTCTTATTCATTATGACTAAAGCCTGTTTTTTAATCTCAGAGACTTAATTGGCATTAGCAATGTTGTCAGTTTTTTGCGATTCAAAAATAGTGTTGTACCATTATCGAAAAATATTAACAAATTTTTTTTACCGATTCTTACAAGTTACACTGAAAAATCGTAACATGTGTATTTAGAACGAATATATACACAATTAATACGATTTATTATTGTGGGTTAATAAATAACATTAAGGCTTCGTATTCATTTAATTTAAAAGTCTTTTTTTTGCGTAATAAAACAAACAAACCTTAGTATGTTTTGTGGTAAAAGATAGCGAATAAGTTCCTACGCGATTATCCTGATGGTAAGAAATGACGGCAGTTTATAGGCACCATATATATTGTAAGTACGTCTTTGCGTGACGAGGGCTTAAGATCAATTGTGCAAATTTACCGACTGCCCTACCCTCCGGAGTCCGGACTAGAATGTAACTTTGTCACTATGGCGTCAGGAATAGGTAAGGCGGTAGGTCTCTATCCCGGCAAGTTGCTACACAGCACTCTACCACCAGTGATCTTGTTGGTAATGAGCCACTTCGCCTTTGCTCGCCTCTTGACGGCTGCTAGGAGGACGGCAGATATTCTAGTCTACACGGAGGACCCCCAACCAATTCGGGGAAATATCAAAATTATGCTTTGCTCAACATTCTTAAGCAAAATAGCTAGGATTTATAACGATTTAAAATAAATTAGTAGGGGTAAGGATATTTTACGCAGATGACACTAACCAGCACCGGGAAAAATATACGGGTATAGTTTTCCCGGTAATTTGCTTACTTTGGGATTAGATCAGTTTTTGTCATTTGGCCAGGCCCCAGGGCTATTTTTTTTTCATTTAAAATGTGACACGTTATAGTAAAACAAGAATGCAACAGAACGTTACAGAAAATAACAGTTGGAAATTGATAACTTGTACACAACAGGCACAACGGACGAATTTCAACATTTCAATAGATTGAAAGACGAAAGGTTAACTGATGATTGAAAGATGAAAATTTCAAAAAAACCGAATCCGATTTCAATCTCGTCTAATTACCCCAAACATTAAGTATTTTCCTCGATTTCCATTCGATTCCATCTAGAAGACCCAGACTTGTTGGCAAGTGACCACTAAGAAAGTAGGCTATCTTAAATAAAAAAAGAATCTTTGAAACAACGTTCTCTAAATTTCGATGTCAGTTAAAGTGGCTAATAAATTTAGGGTTGTACTATGAAACAAATTTAGGTTTTTCATTCTTCGAAAATCGACGATAATTTACGTTTCGAAAAAAATCGGTATCATAGGACAGCACTACAAAAAAAAAACACAGGTATCATTATTTGTAAACTTTACATTTGCATCTGTCAATTCAGCCTCTGAGATTAAAAAAACAGGCTATAAATAAGAAATTTTTCATGATATTTGAAATCGAGACTTTTGCAGATACTGCAAAACTGTCACACGCAGCATAAGCGGCGCACTTATAACATCTATGGCGTGTATAGGCGACTATAACTTCCAATCAGGAAAGACGCCTACTTGTTCGTTATCTAAATAATAAAAAAAACTTAACACTTACTTAACAGATAAGTAGGAGTTTTCTTATAATATACAAATATTGTATAAACTGCAACACCAATAACAATAAATCCAACTGCCATTAAATATTTTATAGATGGGTCGTGCACAATTGGCAACACTGACAGGAATATCGCCACTATCAACACAAAACATGGCACTATGGTTGGCACTCTGTATGGTCTAGGTTTGTCTGCTTGCGTTTTCCTTAAAACTAGCAAAGCAACCATTGCTAATCCATAAAAGAACCAGAGGAACCAACTAGCAAATTCTATTAGAGTTTTAATGTTGCCAACTATAATAAATATCGACGTCAACAGCGCCTGTAACAAAAAAGTAAATCACTACATAGTATAACACAAATCACTTTACGCTGGCTCTCCCTATGTATGCTCAGTTAGATCTTGGAAACTACAAAACCGAATTTGATGTAGTTTTAATAAAAAGAATAATTCAAGAAGAAGGTCTATATGTATAAAAACATAAAAGTTTGTCCACTTGTGCAAAGCTGGGACTAGCAGCTAGTTTAGTTTTAATAAAACAATGTGACTGTGAATATAACTTACAAGAAGTTGTATATTTTCTTTTGTTAAATAAGTTGCTAATAGCGGCGTTTCAGACATGTTTCCGACGGAGAGAACAGAGGTTATATTATTATGTTTTTATAGAATAATAGACGCCTGATACACGACAAACATGATAATTATATTTTGGTAACCTGAATGAAGGTGGGGACTTCAGCATTTTATATCATGTGCATATAATAATTTTACATAATATTTGTTATAATTTGTATATATATTTCAATTTGTAAAAATAAGTAAATTTTAGAACACAGTAACATATACTAGCAAAGTAATTTTTAATGACAAATTTAAAATTTTCAAAGAAGAATGAAAACGAACGATGAACGAAAAGAAGACGAAAGAATTTTGAAAGACGATGTTTTTAAGATTGTGTTATACAAAATGAAATTGCTGAGGAGATGTTCGCTTTGGGAATGGAAGTACTTAGCGCTGGAACTTGATTAAAAGCAAGTAGCTCGTATTCATTTTTCAATTTTAAGTTTTTTTTATCTTGTAAGTTAAGAGTGTTAAGTGTTAAGAGTATTTTTACGGCATACTCGATTCCAATTTCCAATATTGCATAATCGAGGTACCAAGAGTAATCAAGAGTACCCCTACAGGAGTACTTGAACATTTTTAGTTTAGTGTATTTTTATTACCTGAAAGGCTACAGCCGGCGCCGGTGTCAGTCTTTTCGCATTAACATAGGAGAATGCTTCCAACATGTGACCACCACGAGCTGCTGTGTAGCACACTCTGCAAAGCAAAACAAGATATTTTTAGCAACATTTATCTACGATTTTTGGTCTTTTTTCAGTGAGACCGGTTCTCAGTTTTATATTATTAGTAAATTTATTTTATGTGGGAGATCCACGACCAAGCACACGGCTCTTCTGAACGTAAGAGACAACCGTAGTCTATCTATGACAGATGTTACAGATGTGTTGCTGTCCTGAGGCCATGATGTTTGGTCTATTGTTCAAGTCTACCGGCTACCATACACTCCGAACCGGAAGATGACAGTCATTATGGCAGCAGGCATTATTAAATGTTATACTAATTACAGAACAAGTTATTTAAAACATCACCATTATATGATCAGTACCTATCGTCGCCTTATCTGTTGTTGCCATTATAATGCCAGTTCTTGAGACAGTGGTCTTCCTGTTTTATCGGCAAGGTATCTGTTATCATCGTTATATATAATTACCTACCATCACTTTACCTATTGCTGCTACACTCATGGGCTGTTTTTGAGATTTTAAGACAGTCGTGTTCCGGTTTTTATAGGCTAGATAGCTAGTAAACTTACGCCGGAACCTTAACTTCCAAGCTCAAAGTTGACAGCGTACCAATAACATCTCAGATTCCTATATATAGCGTGTCTTACTTTCCATCGACAAATCCCGACGTCGCGTCGGTCCCTTTACCTTGTGGTCTCACCAAAGATTATATATTAAATATTATACTAAGTATGTGTATGTTAAAGTTCTATTCTAACAAAAATCATTAATCATTTAAAATATTTTACCTGGTAACACCAAATTGAACGCTCATAGCGCAGCCAAAAGTAGCAATGGCAACACCAAGTGGAATGAGGAAACTGGCGGGACCCAGCACCCGGTCCCCGAACGTGACAGCCACAGCTGGAACTGACGTCATTTCCGCGTAACTTAGTACTGACATGTAGGCCACGTTCATAAATACATACAGCGCGGTTATAAGGGGGACGGCTATTGATATACTAAGGGGCACATTCCTGGAAAAGAAATATGAATATAGTCATCACAAGTTCGCCATATTCAACTCGTACGAAGTCCGCTGGAATGCGAGACCTCTCCCGCTGCCCCACGAGGCGCTCAGTAGTGATAGCATCTTTGTTACCGTTATCTAACCGATCTTTTGCCAACATAAAAAATGATAAATGAATGAAAATGAAAATAACAAATAACGACATAGCACAGATAATTCGTACCGGTTGTACGTTCGTTATCCTGTTACGGATATCCGTTTCAAAAAATTGCAATGAAAGTTCGACAATTTCAAATCCAATCAAATCTTGATTAGCCCCATCATTCGCTATAAGTAGAAGAAGCTAATAATTTTTTGCCGTCAGAAATAAGAGGTGATCTCATCTACATCGGATTGATATCAAGCCGTATAACACTATCTACCGTCTTAACTTTTTCTTTTACCTTAACGTCAGTGCTGGGAAAACAGTATATTAAATTAAGTTATTCACTAAAATACATACGCCAAATATTGAACAAGATTGGCAAAAGCTGAATCTATTAGTGCAGGCTTTCATTGGTAGAGAGCTAAAGTTAGAGAGTAATAAAGGCTGTGAATTGACTTGATTGCTCATGTGGTTTCAAGGAAAAGCGACAAAATTTAAATACAGCTGATCTAAAATATCTAAGGGCAAACAGAGATAAAAAGGAAGTTAGTTTTGACCGCGATTACAGCTAGGACGTAGAAACTTTTTCTCAGTGTTGATTCGGGTCCTATGAGTAGAAGTAGTAGACAACATCACAGGCGAGTATGGGTTTAATTGGTCATTATTAACATGACTAGTCCCTCGGCTTTCAGGATGCACGACCACGCTAGCTCATCAGGGATTCGTCACGGACGAAAAAAGTTTTATAAGTTTATCACCCCGTGTTAGTCCGGGCTCCTTTCTAGAATAGACCATCTGCCTTCCTGTGCCAGGCAGCTCGTAAAAGGCGAGCATAGGCTTACCGTCACTAACACCGCGACATCCTACTAGGTGGTAGAGTTTCGCAGCGACTCACCCGGATTGGTATCACCGCCTCACCTATTCCTGCCGCCATAACGTCATGTCTTGCTCCAGTTTGTAGGGTAAGGTAGCAGGTAAACTTAGCTTTGCTCGTGGCCTCACATCCTGGCCTCAGGTTGGCAACGCACCATTACCACCTTTGGTGTCTCTAGGCGGCGGGAATTTCTTACCATCAGGAAATCCGTCTGCTTGTTTGCCTTCCAATGTTATAAAAAAAAGTTTTATCCGGAAGCAAAGTAATATCTCCTTGTCTCACAGCTGTCTTTAGCGGACTAGCGGGGGCGGCCGCTTCTCAAGCTTACTGCCTCGGTAGCTGTTACCTTGCTTAACAAATGGTAGAAAAATAATAGATAGTGGCGTTCCATTTCGAGCCAACAACAATCCCATTTTGATCAAACAGGACGTATAGTGCTGTACTGCAACTTACCCAGGTAGGGGTCCACTGCCTTATATATTCCCTCTCTCCACAATGACATTAAAAAAAAAAGTATCTTCACGCCCGTATCCCCGAAAGGGTAGGCAGAGGCACAACCAGGGCACCCACGACTAGCCGAAGATACTAAGTCCCACAATGTGATAGTGGTCGCCTCTGTGGTCTAGCGGTTCAGTTGTTGGACTTGACTGCATGAGGTCCCGGGGTTCGAATTTGGTTTTTGAGTTTGAAAAAATTGGGTTTTTCCAATTTTCTAACAGGAAAAAAAATGTTGCTCGGGATTGGAAATGTGCCCGGTTGGCGATAGGCTTGCCACCTATCACATTGTGGGACAATGACATTCAAATTAAATAAATCCAAGTATTTTTTTTATTTCGCATTAATCTTAGAAGAGGCACTTGTGACGCGTCTATATAATACTAAATCTACCACCGCATTACTACGCACGTACTACGAACGCGGCCACAAACTGAGAAGATCCGGCAGAAAACTCAGGGGGGTTGTCTTTTTTCCGTAATATAAATTAAGTATATATTGTCATGTGTCGCCCCGGAGAGAAGAATTGTACAATAGCTACAAACTTCAGCGCAGCGACGCATCTGTAACATCGATGGTGTCTTTAAACTATGTTTGTCTCTTATCACCAGGAAAGCTGTGTGCTTATTCGCTGTCCTAACACACTAAAAAAGTTAACTTACACCCCTGGGTTAATAATTTCTTCAGTGACTACTGTAACACTGTTCCAGCCATCGTAAGCCCACAATCCAGAATAAAGAGCCAGTGCTATCCCCCCTGGGCTACTTGTGCTGCCTTCGAATCCCTTATTTAAATTTTCAGTATTTCCTGTAACAATTACAAAATGGTTTGAATGACCTAAATGCTAAAAGTTTACCCACGACACATTTAATAATAAAATAAACATTATGCTGTATTACAAAGTATGTTGTAGTGATGAAGTGCTGGAACAAGTAAATGAAATTGTATATTTTGTTTGTGCTTTTAGCAGGGATGGAAGGTACACCGCGGATGTAGAGAGGAGAGTGAGTGCAGGGAGTAGTGTGAATGGAGCGTTGGGTAAGCTAATCCAAAGCGAGGTTTTGAGTCAAAAAGCTAGACTCGCTTTGCATAATTCTGTGCCTATCCCAACGTTATTGTATGGAAGCGAGAGTTGGGTATGTCAGAAAGATCATGAAAGTAGGATAAATGCGGTCGAAATCAGAGCACTACGGAAAATCTGTGGTGTAACGCTCGCTGACTAGAAAGAGTGGGATTGAAAGAAAGTGTTAGTGTTAAAATGCGAAAGGGCATGCTCCGCTGGTTCGGTCATGCGGAAAGAATGACAGATAAAAGATTGACAAAGCAGATACACAATGCGAATGATGATGGATGTAGGTACCCGGGGAGACCAAGGCTGACATTTCACGATTAGATCAATCGGATATTATCCGAGGGTGGTGTCAAGAGTCTCCGAAACCGGCATGTTTGTATGATAAAGGTAATTAATGTGAAGGAAGCAAGACAGGTTTGTCAGGATCGTGAGGTCTGGCACTCGATACTCTCTGCCTACTCCGTAAGGGACTTGATGTGAAGATATGTATGTATGTACAAAGATACAAAGAATTGTACTTACATGTCATTTTAGGTACTTTTGAACACAGCACTAGTAGCGGATTATTAACATTTACGAATAAATTCAACGAATCCGATAAAATAATTTACTGTTTACCAGTAACTAAATGTTAATAATTCGCCAGTACTGTTTTCAAGAGTATTGACATAATATTATATATACGATTCCGATTTCCAATTCGCATTATATCGAGATTCAAGAGTAACTCTACAGTTCTCGCCACTTAAAGTTTTTAAGATGGGAAAACATGAGCGTCTCAGGTTGGCAACGAACCATAGCCATCTCCGGTGTCAATTTGGTAATGTACTTCTTAGTATTAAGAAAATTCGTCTGTATATGTATTTACTTTATTTATAATTTCACAAATAAATCGAAAATTCATATTATAGACTACGGGCCCATGCCAAAAATAGATGGGTCATATGAACCACCACGTGACGTATATAGGACGATATAAGAGCACTAAATAATAAGATTCAGCACTATGCCGTCACCTGTAAGCTGTCCAACTGAGTGCAGGTGAGAATTCAAAAGTGCAGGTAGAGTAAGTTCGTTTTGGTCACTTATTTTTGTACGGCATTGCTATCGTCGATAGAACCATAACAAATAATAAGAAAGCATGTAGTGCCGCACAAAATGGTGTACCAGAAATCGGGTATTTTTTTTAATTAAATTTAAATTTGGCCACTTGATTCTGTACGGCATCAGTTTCATACTGTTTCAGTACAGCTTCTACTCCAATGATAAATATGCCGTACAAAAATAAGGGACCACAACGGACTTACTCTACCTGCACTTTTGAATTCTCACCTGCACTCAGTTGGACAGCTTACAGGTGACGGCATAGTGCTGAATCTTATTATTTAATGCTCTTATATCGTCCTATATACGTCACCTTGTGGTTCATATGACCCATATATTTTTGGCATGGGCCTGTAGTCTAATGGAAAATTGGATCGTTATAAATGTTTAAAAAATATCGTAAAATTATTACGGATAAAACAAATCATTATAGGTTAGGTATTAAAACTTTATCTACTTGTTTCTTATTATCTACTTGTATATATGCAAAAAATAACGTAAAGTTTCATGCATACCTCTTGCTATTTCATATATGCCTCCTCCGATAACAATCAGGCAGGCAAACACTTTGCACACCCCAAAAATATTTTGTATCTTCACAAACAGCTTCACACTTGTTATGTTAATGTATGTCATAATAACTGCAACACAAAACGAAAGAAGTAAAAAGCTATAATATTAGGACCGCCTAAAGGATTTTCCAGAAGAAAACTACGTAGGTATTCATCGCCATCGGATTTATGAGGTCTGAAGGTATTCGGAAAGCGTCCAGGTTTAATTAAAATACTTAGCATTAAATATAAACTTGAGTCTAAGGCGGATATCATACTTGTCGCCTCATACCGCTCCGCTGTGTAGAGCTAAGGATTTCGCTGCGACAGCGGATGCTGTTCCGTACCTACTCTTTGCATTCCACTGAAGCGCATGAGGTGCCCGTATTCACTCCGTTTTGCGTTCATTTAACATTCAAACGTCGAAGTGAAATCAGAGTAGAACACGTAAAGTTGTATACTTTACATTTTATATTGCCGGCTTTCTATTTCAAAAATAAATGTATTTAAGCCGAGATCCTTACGGCACTGCGGAGCTCAGTATGGTTCTACCATTCTACGCGTCGCACCACTTCGACGTCCGAAAGCACGGGTCGTTCGCAGTTCGCACGCGCTGCATGGTGTGCGGTTTTGATATACAAATCAAGATTTTCCAGTACAACATTAAAATCCGCATCACTGTAAACCGGAGCGATGTGAAACCCGCCTTAGAGTTCCAAATCGACCTATCCCACAGCTATGTTCTTTTTACAGGAAAAGACAGAGAACAAGCACAAGTCTCTGATGCTCTGGAAAGGGACAACCATGGCTTATGAAAACTACAGATGGTATAGATGCGCTGCACTGGCATAGCTGAGGTGTTCAGCAACTTATCGGCTACTCTACCCTCCAGATCGTAACATGACATTGTTATGACGATAGGAATAGGTAAGGCGGTAGATCCCTACTCGGTGCAAGTCCCAGCGACTTTCCACAGAGATCTACAGCCCTCATGCCTTTGGTCTTGTTGTTGATGAGCCATTTAACGCTCTGCTCGCCGCGTAAGAAGCCAGACAGGCGGGCAGAGTAGACGGTCTATTCTACATAAAGGAAAAATAAAATTGAATTAATTTTGCAATGTTTAAAATAAGGGAACTTTATTTCAAATAACAATCTAAAACATAAAAAAAACTTAAGTTTTGGTAACTCAATAGAATGGAAAATTGGCTGTAAATTAGTTGGGCATACAAGACTCTGTACAAGTTGGGAAAGTTTTGAGGAGGTGCCTATGCTGGCAATGCCAATAGGTCAGTGCTAACGAAATCTATCTGCTTATTTACCCTAGAATTAGTTCATTTTTGATTAAATTAGGAGATACAGTTAAATAAAAAGCGATTAACAAAAAAAACAGTGAGATTTATATGTTTTAATAAAAGTCATATTGTTCAAAATTTTTTTATTAATCACTGGTAAAAAAACATATAAAACTTGATTATTAATCTCAACCAAAAAAAATATTTTGTAGATTAAATTCACAAAATCAATTCCTTGTAGTGGTATCTTAATGTCCCAAGGAGGCACTATTTCTTTTAACAAGACTTGAACAAGAAATATTTTTCATTACAAACATTTTTGACACCTATAAGCGATTTATTGATGATGATGATGATGTTAGGAATTAGAATTGTACATAGTGTTCCAGTATGAGGGTGACTGTTATTAATTTTTCTAAAAATGCTAAAGTTTTTCAACTATTCCTCAAAGTTGACAATGATCCATTACCATTTTGTTTGATCCTTATGAGTAGCCATAATGTTTAATGTCCAATTTACATTCAAAATAAAACAGAACAGACTGAAAATCACAATCATATTTGTGACAATTTGATTTTTTTAGTTTAGAAAGTGGCTTAAGAGTTGTCAGAGTTCTTCAGTAATTATAAATGCCCTTTCTTGAAAGTCCCTAAATTGCACTGCAGACATAGGGCTAGAATACAAAATGCAGCCTTAATTCTCTTAGATATACAATTGTATTATTTATTGAAAACCTCTAATTTCTATTTACAAGTTAGTATGTTAAAAGGCTATTTTACATTCTGCATTATTATAAGGATTTATTGATACAATGTTCATATCTCGTAACAATCCCACAATATCATAGTTATCATCTGTTATTTGTATGTAACCATTGGATTCTTCACTTAGTTTTTCTTGTATAAGTTGCTAAAAAAAACAAATTAAATATAAGAAACTGTAATAAAAAACCTAACATAAGAGACAATAAATTACTTATGGTATGGCAACACTTGCATACTCATAGTAAAACATTTTTCCCATAGAGGTAGGTAGAGGCACAAATGACTAGCCGTATACATTAAGGTCCACAATTTGATAGGTGGCAAGCCTATCACCAACCAGGCACATATTCAATCCTGGGTAACATTATTTTTATTAGAAAATTAAAAATACACATTTTCTCCTCCTACACCGCGTGACCGCCTCGTTGGTCGAGTTGCTAGCGTACATGCCTAACTACATCAAGCAACCGCGAGGCTCGGGTTCGATTCCCGATGGGGGCAGGCATTTGTGTGATGAACATTTAGATGTCTGCATTTCCGGGTCTGGGTGTTTATTAAATTTATTCTGGTATCTATTTAAGTATTTCTATGTATTAGAATCATTGGCTAACACCCATAACACAAGCATATAATTTGCTTACTTTGGGGTTAGTTTCAATTTGTGTAACTTGTCCAGGGATATTTATTTATTTATTTTATTCTCTTTTTTTGTTGCTCGACTCTAGGATTGAACTATTGAACAAGAAGTCAAGTCTGACACCGGACCGCTAGACCACAGAGGCGATCTACTTGCATTACTCCTATATAATATATATTGTTACAAGCCATATGGTTACCTCTTATGTCAAAATTAAAATTGTGAATTCAAAGTAAGTCTAAGCCTAATATTGCAAATGTCTTGTATAAGTTTAGGGGCTACCAAAGGGGTGGGCAAATTCTTTTGACCGCAAGAGGGTAAGTTAAAAAAATCTAGTGGTGGGCCAGTTAATTATAATTAATCTTGAGGCGGGCCTGTTTAATAAAACACCTAAAAATAGCAGCAAATATTACGGTTATAAAATGTTGTATAAAGATAACATAAGGCAATTTTTTTTTATTTTACAATCATTTATTAAAATAAAATCTATTTATGAAGTCTTAACATATGAAATATGCAATATATATGTTTAAAGTATCAATTCAGTATTTTAATTGTTAAAATTTCGACTATTAATTTTTTTAAGGAGGATCATATTTTTTCTAAAAAAAACCCTCGGCGGGCCGGATTAAAACCTCTCAAGGGCCGGATCCGTATTTTACTTGTACAATTCAGTATTTTAATTGTTCAAATTTCAATAATCTTAACATTTCGACTATTAATTTTTTTAAGGAGGATCATATTTTTTCTCTAAAAAACCCTCAGCGGGTCGGATTAAATCCTCTCAAGGGCCGGATCCGTAATTTGCCCACCCCTGGGCTACCAAAACCTAAAAAAACCAGCACAAAACAATGACAAGCACTCCAACTTACTCAGGTACTTGATTAGTAACAGAAACCTATTCTTTAAAGGAGCTCAGAACCAACCCTAGAGGGGTTGGTCATTAACAATATATTTTAAACCAGCATGGTAACAATCTATTTACTTTCCAAGAGGACAACGAACATCATAATTACAAAATTTAATCAGCACCTTTCGTCTCTCGCTGAAGAATGCTTTAATTATACCACAATTGAATCCTATTCAACTACTGTGGTAAAATTTTAAATTTATTTCTTACTAGCTGCACCCCGCGGTTTCACCCGCGTAAGTCCCAATCCCCCGGGAACTCCGGGATAAAAAGTAGCCTAAATGTTATTCTGGGTCTTCACATACATTTGGTATGTAGCTACCTACATACCAAATTTCATAGTAATAGGCTTTGTAGTTTTTGCGTGAAAGAGTAACAAAGATCCATACATCCATACATACAAACTTTCGCATTTATAATATTAATAATAGAATCAATGATGTTGGTAGGTATGTCCTATAACTACGCAGTCATGTGTATTTATATAATAGTAATAATCAGTTAATGAAATTTACATCTTATAACATCATTAATTTTCAATTCTCTTACAATATTTTAATTTTAGAGCTTGTTGTTGTGTTGTTGGGATATTTTTTTCAATAATTAATAAAAACAGCAATAGGTGAGGAACAGGTACAAATCTTGTCTTATGAAATTTTATCTGTCATAATTTTTTTTAAAAACAAATATCAAACATAAGATTTTTTTATTATTGTTATAGTTATATCTAGTACTCTATTATCATTCTATCAAGTAATAACGAATAGTACTTAACATGGGATGGGACATCATGTCAGATAAACAATCACCAACTAGCAGTAAGATAAGCTTTGACACAAAAGGCAAAAAACTTAAGCCAATATGTACTGTGGCAATTGACACGAGACAATTACAAGAGTCCAAAATGGAGCAAAGTTAGATTTTTTTTTAACGTTATGTGTAGGAAACGGGGCGCTGAGGCGGCCGGACTTAGAAAAATTTTCATCTTTTTTTCATTTTCGACTTTCCTTCATTTTTATTTTACGAATCGACAGAAGTCAGCAG
>NJDD01001682.1:170566-211366 GCA_002245505.1 Calephelis nemesis | reverse complement strand
GCGCTTTACGTCGCCATCACTAGACTTTCAATTGGTGAAAGTTGATTTTTTTTCTTCGAAAATTTTCTAAGTGTCCGAAATGTTCCCGAACCTCTACAAACGAAACTACACATCCCAGGGAAAAAACTTATCTGACTTTTTTATTTGTCTTTATATATAGTAGGTAAAATCAGCAAAAGTTTTTAAAAAGTTCCGTCCAAAAATTTTCTAAGTACCTTAAAATTTTTAAAAATCAGATATTAAAAAAACTATGATACCTACAAAAAAAAGTCATAAGACTTTTTTGTTTATAGGCATTATATCTTTCTGAATTGGGGATTAAAAATGTATTTTACCTAAATGACAAAAATTTTTCTAAGTCCGGCCGCCTCAGTGCCCCGTTTCCTACACACTAACCCAGATATTATTAAACAGTGTATTGAATTGGGATGTTCTTGGTTTAAAACTGAAAACTAAGTAACACTTACCGCCATCAACTCCATAATCTGACTACTTGAGTGGGGGAAAAATGACTGAATAAGTCCATGAATCTCCGCTTTGAGTGTTTGGAAAGTTTCCTTTGCTTTTAGTATATGTTCAGAATTTACACCTTGACGAATTACCTTTGGTCGTGACAAGGCTTCATTGGCTATATTGTTTAAGCTTTGTAATCTACAACATTACATAAAACATTAGGAAAAATTTACTACGCCAACAAATACTTGTTATAAACTTAAGAGTTTACTGGTGAGGAAGCAATGGAACTAAAAATAATTTTACCTGTGTATTTCAAAGTCGATTTCAGATATAGAAGCTCTTGTAAATGCATTTAACTCTTCTACTTGTTTTAATCTTTCTTTAGATTCCGAAAGAAATTGGCTTATTATAAGATTATCATCGTTTACGATTGGCGTAGTAGAATTCTGTATGTCTTCGCGTAATCCCGTTACATAGTTCAGAGCTTTCTCGTAAATATTATTAGGTGCGATGCCGGCATCTATTGGCGAATTCTCAATGATGTTATACGAATCTATACATTTTTGTTGTAAGTTTTTTATTTCCCTTGTAATTCCTTCTTTGCTCTCTTTGTTTAATTCCATTGGTATTTTAAATTTAAATTTTCGAAAGAATATTAAAACAGAAACCAATGTTTTGCATTCACTAAAATAAAAGGCCAAGTTCAAAGTTTCATACGCACTATAAAGTTTACAGCTTTTGATAATGTTGTTAATTATATAAATATAACAACGAAACAAAATTCAAAACACCAAATAAAATTAACGTTTTGGAAAAATTCAAACACAAGTCACAACACAACACCGCAACCACAGACTAAATAGATAGAGATAGCCGTCAGATAGACAGATCACAGACGTCACAATGCTAGGGAATGTCCAAAACAATCGACTCCGAAATAATCGATTAACATTCGATTTTTTACACAAAAACATATATTTTAAAAGTATGTTTATTAAAATTTATATTTTTTAAATATCAAAGAACATATACTAACACAAATAACATGTACATGTTTTCTTCTCACTCACTAAACTAATTTTAAGTTATTGCAATTTTTTTCAACGTACTTAATATAAAAACATTAAACACTTTTAGTGTTGTCAGATTAGTTTGTACACGACATTTCTACAGATGTATATTACTTGGAAAATGAGACTAAATATGTAATAGTTTGGCATATTCAAATTAATCTAACACGTCTACAATATTTGCTTTTGTATGATTTGAAAAAGATGGCACATATCTAAAAACAAATTTAGTTTGTGAACAGCAGAATCTATATGTAAGTTGTCATTCCTAAAGTCGTTGTACCTTGAATTTTTAATTTGTTTCATGAAATCATTTTACGTTATAAGAATTTATAACTTGTTCATTATTTAAAAAAATGTTATTCTTTTGTGTAATATAAATATATAAAGCTGTGATTGTCAATTGAGCGTAGTAAAAATTGCAAGGAAACTGATACCAATTATTTCATTACCACGTCGTGATTTGATTAATATTTTTTTGACACAGAAGCAATTATTCCAAGATAGTCCCACATAAATTATATCACCAACCCACTAATAGTTTCGAGTAATACTTAAAAAAAACATCAACATAATAAAAAAAATGTATAATTAAGTTTAACTCGGTGTTCGAGCCATTGTGGCCAAGCAAGACTAACTTCATGAGTTTTCGACTTCGATTCCCGGGTCGGTCAAAAACGAGAAAATTAAAATTAATATCAATCAATTTTCTAATAAAAATAAATAGTCTTAGGTGCGTTGTCTCGTTTAGAAGGAACGGAAGTTAGCACTTTGCCATTAGTCAAGTTAGTTTTCGGAATTCAATTATAATTAGTCAAAAGTCGTCAATAAGTCATGTCGGAGTCTTGGATAAAGCGGTGTCTTCATTACTCAAGCTCATATAACGAGATTTGGCAGCAACGAAAAAATACACGATACGTTAATTTCTTTATGATTATTTTATTTGTGCACTTTCACTGAATAAAATGCCACCGAAATTGGCTAATTTAAGTCAATATAGACACGAAATTCAATAATTATGAAAAAACTTCGATAAATTTTCTTTCGATGGCGCAAAAACTCAATGACAACTTGGTCTTTGGAAAAAAATGTTTGTAAGTAATTTTTATGGCCAGTTACTTTATTTTGAGCCATTGTGAAAGAAGTTGGTCGTAGCTTTTTTTGTAATTATTGAATAAAGTGATTATCATTAGTAAAATTAGTCAATTAAGATGGAATTTTGTTTTATTTTGTTCAATTAAAGTGAGGAAGTGAAATGATTTTGATCAAATTAGTGTATCATTTATTTCCTCGTTCCTGCCAAATTTCACAAAATTGGCTTGAGTAAGGAGACCACCCCTTTACCCTGACATGACTTTCTTTATCGACTTAAGGATACAATCTATGTAACTGAATAAATTAATTAAAAAATAAATAACAATCAAAATAATATACTAAAATTTATATAGATTTAGGATGTACTAGATAAACACAGTCAGTTTAAACACGATCAACTTTGGAGAACAGACATTTGTCTACTAGAACGTCAAAGATTTTGGCGACAAGCCCGTGTTTTTGTGTCACCATCCTAACTTTATTTTAAAACTACTGCAACGTATTTTCATGCTCCGGTTAGAGCGTAGGATAAATATTGGAAAAATAATCTGAACTATCATCATGCTATATAGATAGCAAACTAAGTATAATTTTTTTCTAAGGCTTGAGACAGTCAACAAGCTCACGACTCTTCATAACATGGTAAGGGACAACCGTAGCCTATTGAAGCCACACTTCTAAGTGCATAGCTGTCCTGTGGCCAGGCTGTGAGACGTATAGTGCAAGTCTAGCTTCCCAACCCTTCGCACCCGGAAATCACACGGATACAACTGCTGGAATAGGTAAGGAGGTGAATTTCAATCTGGGCACTTGACTGCGCATCACTCTAGGTACCACTAGTGATCTTGTTGATGATTGTAAACTATGCTCGACTTATAATAGCCTTTTGATAGAAAGACCAACGGTCTATGGTTCTTCAACACCAGACTAACAAGGTGAAAACAACAAATTTGATATCTATTGGCGATAATTGTCTCTTTCCACCAAGAACGCTAACTGCTTGTTTGCTATCTTATGATATAAAAAATACGTGTGGTATATGGAGACCGCCACGGTAAAGCTATTGCATAAGCAGGCATGTGTCACGAGATTGCGGGGTGAAAAGGGGGATTACGCATACATAGTAACGCCGATACAACCAATGCCACGTAGAGGCGAGTAGCTGAACTAAAGAGACACGCGTGATTAAAAAGTCGTTGAAAGTTCTGCTATTTATCGATAGATGGTAAAACTAAAAGATATCACTGCTGTGCCGGTCGGAGTGGCGAGTGTTAGGTGGTTTTCGTTACAGATTTTCTGGATTCAGTCTCCACCTTCAAGGCCCGCGATAAAAGATATGCAATATCTTAAAAAAAATAAGCGGTACGAGGAAATAAAGCTTTAGACCAAGTTTTATTTCTTTTGGCTTTTAGGTTTAAGTAGAGAAGGAATATCAAAAATAAAATTTATTATTAATTGTACTCTAATTGACGTTAAGCTTACATAAACAAGTCCGCAGTTTTGAAGAGCTACATTTGTAATATAGAATTTCCAAAGTAAAACTTGGTTAGCAATCTAGCCATGAATACCATTTGCGGAATGTGGTCATATGTGTTAATTTTTACTTGTAGTCCACCTATCTTTGATTAAATTCGTGTTATTATAGAATTCCTTCGGAATCTATGAGAACTGAAATATTAATTATTATTATATCAAGTTATATGACAAAATATGTTACTGGTTGAGTTGTTGTATTTTAAATGTCTTAGAACTATCAAATCAAGCAAAAGAGTTTTACAGCATTTTCAATTACACATCGAAACTGTTAAGAAATTTTGGAGAAGGAAGATGTATTTATAAGAAGATTCATACGCTAAATACCTCTGTCTTAAGTAGAAATGTATTTAGGTAATTAGGCAACTTCATTTGGATAAACAGCCAATATCGACATTCATCGATATTTAGGACGCCACCGCTTTGTGAAGCCCTAGCGTAAACTAACAATTCGCTATTTTATTGAATATCTTGGCTAATTCAGTTTAAATTTACAAAATACACTTATGTAAAACAATGCAAATAAGTATGTTGTTGTATAAATTTTGCCCTTTTCTGGGCAGGTTCATATAATCATTATAATCACTATTTTTTTTAGCGTTACACCTAAGTATTCCTACCGCTAGAGCAGTGGTTCCCAAAGTTTTTGAGCTGCGACCCATATAAAAAAAGTTCCTAAGCTCGGGACTCACCTCTAGGACATTTAACTGTTACCAATATGAATAAATGACTAATAATCTATTTAATTAATTCTTAATTAAATAACTATATCAAAATTAAATGAATTAAATTGTAGGTCGTGTTGTGTGTTATCAGTGGGGTGGTGTATTATTCTACAAACATAACAAGTGGGTGGCATATACCCATAGTTTGAGAAACCCTGCGCTAGAGCATTATTGTTCGTCATTGCCTTCTTTTGTGTCCAATTCCCTAAATAGGTAGCAAGTTGAGGCGGCTTACGGCTATAGAACATAGATATGCAAATGCAATAGACATTCAAGTTTGAACTAAAAACACATTTAAAATAATACTTCCGGAGACAGTTTTTCTTTATGTTGCGCTCACCCTAAGACATATATTCTCTTTGTTGCACTTGCTTCTCGTGTGTTAATTGGTATGTAATGATATTTAATCTTTTTGAAATTGCGATAAGTACTTACATTCTTTTCTTCTCACCCTCAAGTCCGGTGCAGTTGTAAACATCGCGATCACCATTCACCACTAGGTATGTTGTTGCTAACACACCTTTATTACTTATTAAACAAAAAACTCCGACTTCCGATTTCGAAAAAAGTAGAAGTATTTACACAAGTAAGTTGATCGATTTATCCATTATTTTTGAACCGGTTTTAAAAAATGTTTTCATTACCTATCTATTTGAAACAGCGCGAACGTAAGTACCTACTTCTGAGAAAGTTCCTTTGCTATTAAGTCTGGATCTGATAATGGAATCCCAGTGAGGTCGAGGCAAAAACTTAATTTTTGTGCATAGATGACTTACTTATTCAAATCGAAGTCAGTTTATTTGCATTTTCACTGAGCTTAAATCAATTATCTATGGTCTGTAATATTAAGCTGGGTGGGTGTACACAATACACTATAATTATTCTATATCAGATTTTACTACAAGTAACCGTTCATTAATCACAAATAGGAATATATAAAGAAGTGCAACAATGTTCTATAGCAAATTTACATACATATCGTATCGAGTATCGAGTTGAATCATATATAGTTGTATAAATACCGTTGGAATCGACATATAACTAAACATGTTGAAATTACGTATGCCGAAAGACATATCGACATTTTTATCAATACTTATTTTCGGGTCAGTTTAAGGTTACGTCATAACAGCCCTCATGCTTGCCATGTACTCCAGATTTTGTTTTAAATTGTATAGTGATGTGCTATTAAAATTGTCGATATTTCATTTTACTTTCCCAAAAAATAATATTTAGACAAGATATGAATGGATACCACTGGCATTGAAACTAGCAATCACCATCTATCATATAAGAAATCGTTCACTCACTTTTAAGTAAAGAAAGTGGTTTGAATGTAATCTGATCATATTTTTTATAATAATAATGAATCTTGTAATAAATGCAAGTTACTATTAATAAATATAAATATATTTGCACACTACACTGTGAAAAAATAAGTCGGTAAAAAGTTAATAATATTCTTTCTTTTGTTTCATTACATTTAGCTATTTATGAGCTAACTGAGTAGCACTATGTAAGTACCTAAGTAAGTCGATAGAAGCAATTTCAAATTTTTGGTAGATTCTTACCTATTTACCTAAACATAACTATCGATCATCACTAATGTATCAATATCGATACACTGCTTTTTCTGAAAAGCCACAGCGGTCAGAACGGCTACCATATTTTGTTTTAATGGCAGTTTTTTTTCGTAGGTATTTCATGCCCATATATTTAGAGGTCAATGATAATTTGTGACCAATATTTAATTTAATATTAGTAATAAATTATAATAAAGTTACATTTATAATAATTCGTAGTACGGTGCAGTCCAGTGACGGCGTTTTATACAAGTTACTATTAACCTGTGTTTTTATTCAAATAAAATATAAGTACGCAAATATTTATAAATATTATGTTCAGTTCTCATGGGAAATGCAGAAAATATTGTGTAAAGGCCAACTTCCTTTGCTTCTTGCACATTTTTCTTTAAATGTTAATGTATGTATACAGAATTTTATTTAAGCGTCAATTATTATCATAAAATATTTTGTATTTTATCTACCTACCTATCTAGATTCACACAAGTTGATAAACTTTTTGATGAAAAGATAGTGTGTTGCTAACTTAAGGCTAGGATATTTAACTCTATTCCTTTCATAGAACTATGACGATAGCGATCATTGACGCAAATTTCTTTAAATCAATCTTAAGCACTAACGTTAGGGGTGTAACCTCAAGCAGTAATAAAGTTTAATGGTTGAAACAATGGGCGTGTTCGGCCGAAGTAAGTACTTACAAAATTTTGTAAGTCACTTACAATGCTTACAAAATTTTCGGCCGGGACACAAAATAAGTGCTAACGCAGTAAGTATGGCTTAATATACGACGCTATTTTGCTTATTGTTTATGTACGGGATATGACATAAACCGGTGTTTTGTGTTATGTCAAGCCAGTAAGTCTGTCCTCGCCGAAAAGCGCTACAGTCAGCTTGTAAGACCTTAATTTTTTAATGCTTACTGGCTTACTAAGTTTAGTAAGTACTTAATTCGGCCGAACACGCCCAATAAGTACTAATATCCTTATTATTTTTACGATATTTGGGTTACTGTTTCTATCTCAGCATAATCTTTTGTCAATTTCATTAAATTCAATTTATTTTTTAATGATGGTAAAAGCGTGTAGGTACCTATAAGCACTTTGCTATTTATTCGATATTATGCTTCGATATTCGACGTAATACGAAATGTCGTATGTGTATTCAAGCCTAACGATTTGTTTGCTATTTACATGAGCTGGAGAGGTCAACCCTCTGCGGTAACTATGTTTGCGGTAGCATAATTCTTTCTACTGATCATTAATAATGTGTCAATAATTTAATCCAGATGCGATATTTATTTTGGAATGATTGAGTATCGTCACAAGTAGAAGTGTGAATGATGTTTGCGAACGGAAATCGTAAAAAGGTCTGAATTATTTACTGTTCGGTTACGGTCAATATAAATGAGAAATATACACATCTTCACGCCAAGGCCCTTACGCGGTAGGTACTAGGCATAGAGTATCATTAGCCAAATATTACGATCCTTGCAGATCTGGGGGCTGATTGCACATCTTTTTAGTGTTGATCACTCGATGACGATCACAGAGTTCATCCGTAAAGAGATAAGCAACAGCTGGCTGGCTTCCTCCACATTAATTACTATGAGATAGTTTATTCTTTTTATGTTAGGTAAGGTTAGAAGAAATTTTACATCGCCTTAGTCATGGCTTCCAGAGAAGAAAATCAAGTCAAGTTCACTCAGGTAGGTACATCAGTGATATTACTTATTTTGTGAGAACAGGTAGAATAGAAGCATCAGTTACCAGCACCTTGATCTTAATTAAATAGTAAATATTTTACGTTGTCAATTTGCGGGAAGATTTGGGGACTCATGAGGATATGATTCTTGACTTGAGTGCAGAAGAAGTAAGGTCTATATCTGTAAGGTTATTCTTGAATTTAGATTTGATTCGAGTTGCAAATTGGAATTGGATATGGTATTTTAGGTACTCTTAAACATAATACTAGCGAATTATTAACATATTAGTTAATGATGATTAATAAAAAATAAATTTGGATTCATCGATTTTTTGGATCTAAATGTTTATAATCCGCTAGTACTGTGATCAAAAGTAGAAATAATAATAATAATAATAATAATGCCTATAGTATACCTAGAATAATGACAAATCCGATTCCAAACTAGGATTTGCAGGAAATCCAGATTCAAGAGCAGCCCTGCTGTTGGTTCTATCTTGAAAGAGGTTGAAATATTGGCCAAAAACTGCGTCAGGTCAAATGCGTGCGTCCGTCGGGAAAATGGATGTGACAATGATCCTCCCCTAGGGGTCTAAATAAACCAAAAACTAAAGTAGCAACTCTTTGAATACTTACACAGTGCTGCCAAAGAACCCAACTTTATAGCTGTCATAGTGTAATCTTTTTGTACGTTTGGCGTGAACGGTTGTATTGCATATTCCGCAAACGTCATCACAATGATGGCTACCTCTGCAGGTCGCAATATCACTACATAAATCCAGGCACATATAAACGATGGTAGTGGCCCCCAGTATTTGTGTGTGTTACCAAATGCTTCCTTAAAGTATGAGTATTCTGCTCCAGATTGTCCTAAAACTGTGCCTAGTTCGGCAAATGACAATGCTCCTGAAAAAAAAAGTTTTTTATTACCTATGATAACACACCTCATCATTGATGAATTCGTCAAAATAAGCGAAAATGTTATGCACTTTTAAGTATAACTCAAAAACCACTACTTTAAAAACATCAAAATTGGTTGGCTGGTGGCCGAGTAATCGCGAAACGCGAAACAAACAAACAAAAAAATGGATGCCCGTACTTATGTATGCGCGTGAGCAGTTATGACTAGGTACTTGAAAAAATAGTTAAAAAATATATAAATCGAACTTGTATAATACTACTAAATCACGTGTGTGAATGTAGAAACATGTTTCTAAAGCAGTCAACTTCACATGTGCGCTTATCTTAAAATTTCGCTTTCCGCTGCAACTTCATTTTGTAACTTGTGTGGGACGAATCTTAAAATTTTATTTCTTCATAACGGTCCTAAAGAAGTTGGTATAACTTCAAAAACATACAATCAAATAGAGAACCTCCTCCTTTTTTTAGATTCGGATACACTTTACATGGATTATGAAGTTTCGCAGTGGGATTGATTTTAGATGGAGTGGATGGGTGTGTGGCGGTACGCAGTCGGCCGATATCAAGTAGATGGACTAACTGGTGAACATTAGGGCTAGGTACTAATTAATCTCGATTTCATGCAAATTAGTATTGGGTTTATGTCATTATGTACTCTTGAACACAATACTGAATTACAACAATTAAGCGATTTTATCAATATTTAGTTTTAAAAAAAATCAACGATAGCGATATTATAATACATTATTGTTCATTATTAAATAAATGTTAATGATGCGTGTTCAAGAGTACGAAATGACACATACCCGCATCCAATTTCCAATTTGCATTGAATCGAGATTTAAGAGTAACCCTACAGGTCAGTTAAAGAATCAAACAGTAGTAGTTTTATATCGAGTAGAAAAATTAGTCAAAATAATAAGGAGAAAACTCCTTTTAAAATATATTTCAACTCCACTGACTTCAATGTAAGAAATATAAATTATACTCTTGAGCAAGAGCATGACATTAGAATATATTTATTATGTATTATATAACTAGCAATGAGAAGAAATAACGCGACAGTCAAAAATTATAATGTTTAAATGAGTAACATAATATATGAATATAACAAACAATTAATAAATCTTACCTACACCCACCTAATAAGGAAATAACTCCCGATATGGTCCATATTATTAAACATAATCCTACAGAACCGGAATGTTCCAAAGCTGAAGCGGGAGATACAAAAATCCCAGATCCAATCATCACACCCAGAATCAAATTAATTGCAGAGAACAGTCCCAGTTCTCTTCGTAATTTGACAGTGCTTCCGCATGCGGCTGACATTTTGTCATTGCATGTGTCTGGGTCTACTTTTTCTTTGCCAATCATTTTTACCTGAAAAAAAAAGAAAAAAACTTATTTTTTTGTTCATAGAAAGCATGGGACTTAGGGCTGATTTATGTTGATATTGAAAACTGAGTTTACTAAAACTAAGTTGTGATCCCGTGCACAAGCTCTTGCAAGTACACTTTTAAAATTGACAATATTCTTATCCCCATCCCCTCTTACCACGTAAAATAGTTTAATAATAAAATATTTACATTATTAAAAATTTATTTGGTATTAAAATTGACACAGCTGACACTCTTGACAAAACGCAAAACGCGTTTTTAGTTTAATCCATTAACCTCTTTGTGAATCACGTTTAAATTTGACGGTGAAATCTAGCTTAATTATTTTAAGGTAGTTTTTTTACGAATAAATAGAATTTATTTTTCATCAAAAAACTACCTTAAAAGTATTTTTTTGGTAAAAATATTATCATATCATTTAAGTGTGATTAATCTCAAACACACCAGTTATAACAAAATAAAAACGCAGATAGTTTTTTGTCAGAAAATCCAAATTGTTTATTTTACTTCCAATTTTTGTCATTAGAAGGTCTAACCCAAACCTCGAACATCAAACTTAAGTAAGTGTATCATATCAGTAAATAATATTTGCACTACACTACAATCTACTTTAAAAGTAATTAAGTGCCAAAAGATTCTTGTAACCATGAATCTATAAAAGTAATGGAGGTTACACTCCTAACAAGGCCTGATATTATTTCAAAATATTGCTGACTCTCTAGTAATGGATGGCTTGTAGCATTGCACCATGCCTGTAGCTAGGACAGAAGAGTCAGTATAGCCGACTATGGCCCTAACCAGTCTTAAGGTTGGACCTCGTTTGTCAGCATCGCAAGGCATAATACAATATTTACCCGTACATAATCCCAGTTTGGCTCAACTTTCATATCAAAAAATAAAAAAATTAAGGGAGTTTTGGCGCCATCGTGAATGAAGATGGTCGTTTTTTTTTTCACTATTATTGAATTTAGTGTAAAATATGAGTAAAATTGGTTAATTTAGGTGGAAATTAATTTAATTTTGTTCAGTGAAAGTGCACAAATGAAATAATCTTGAAGAAATCAGCGTATCGTCAATTTCCTCGCTGCCGCCAAATCTCATAGACAAGCTTGTGTAACGAAACCACCCCTTCACTCAAGACCCAGACATGACTTTGTAAATATTGACTAATGACTGAAATAAAAAATGAATACGGAAGACATGAATTAAAAATATATAACAGGAAAAAGATTTATTATACGGAAGACGTGGCTGTATGGACTCAGATCCTTTGCTTTTCCCCGACTGGGATAAAATAAAAAAACAACAACAAAAAAAAAATAAGTTTACTATGTTTTTTATTCGCCCAAATCATATGACACTAGTTGCCATAGAATCTGAATGCCTTTAGACTTACTTTCAAATTGTACGGGTTATAATTTTTCAAGTAAACATTATACAAATTTGGGTTTGCTATGTATCTATGGAAGTCCCGCCTCTTATTAAGTAGTATTTATATACTCTTTGTATTTAATTATGTTTCTTCAATCTAGTAAATGGTTTACTAGTAACTTTTGTATAAAATTACTGCATTTTTGCTGCTCCTTTTGTTGTTTGTTTAAGATTTTGGTAAATTTAAATTCGCACTACATCATTTAAATAAAACATTTGTGTAATGTAAACATGGTCCGTATTTGTTATCTCTATTGACACGGTAATAAGATGGTGTCAACCCTACAACAAATTCCATTCTTGGATTGTAATCATATTAAATGGTGAATGAACTTGAAACCGTCCATATGTTTACGATGATTACGTAGATATACTATGTAGTCTCTGTATCTTCCACCTACAGGCTCCATTACCTTATTGCTTTATGTTTCATAAACCACGTTTTTAAGCCTTCCCTTTCCAGTGCTGCGTTTTGAGTATAGGCTTATTAATAGGCTGATGCCGGTTACGAACTGAGTAGTCAGAGGTTAACGTTTGAATTTGTTGGCATTTGCTGCAGAGACGGCGATTGTTATGGCGCGGTTGGGGAACCGCGCCCTGAGCGCCAAGATGTAAAGGGGCATCAGATCCTGTAGTGTACGCTATATACGAGTATTATTTACCTTTTAGTATGGTTTTGAACAGCATGTAGAGGGCGCCGTATAAATTACGCCCAGGGCGCTGCTATTAATAAAACCGCTACTGATTTGCTGTTATGTCTATATAGAGCGAAAACTAAAGAATAGAGTTTTTTTATGTGAGAGGTGGAAATGGACGCAGACAACTGCGGCCTATTGATTGGATTTCTCCGTGTTGGTCCCGGTTCCTTTGCAGAATAGACCATCTGCTTTCCTTCCAGGCAGCTCGTAAAAGGCGAAAGGCTCCGAGCAAGTTGATCAGTGACTTAATAGAGATAATTTTATAAAAAAAATATGTGTGTACTTATGTACACGCGTTAGAAGTTATACTTCTTCGGCGTAATAAGATAAAAATCTTTTTAAAAATTTTATCTTTTGCCTTATTTTACATTTGTAGACAAAATGACACTAACCATAGAAAAAAGGTATTTAATACATTAAATGTTTTATTATAATGCATTATTTAGTTAAATAAAGTTTATTTAATATTTAATAAAAACTAAAATGTTATCTAGGTATAGCTAACTTCATCATGTCGGTTTTTCGTAACGGTGTACGCGCGCATCGTAAAAATTTACCCTCATATTTTTTTCCTAACGCGCCAAAAGAATTATAACTTCAATAACTATTGACCTAATTGTCTATTTGGCAAATAAAGCAAATAACAAATTAGGCTTAGGTACTGATCGTCTCTCCCTTTTTTTAAGGCATATCGAAGGATACGACCAACCGTACCAACCAATAAACCATAGACTTTAATACCGGCTACACACTTGGCATCTACACATACCACCACTGAGTGTTAAACCAACTTAATACTCAAAGCATAGCATACAATGTAGAGTTATTCTTAGAGGTCAATATATAGAGTAGTAGTAGTAACATGTGTTCAAACTATAGATTTAGTACATTCTAAATCTATGGTTCAAACCATAGAAGTAATTATTACGTCCATGTTGAAACGTATCTTTAATTTAGCACAGCAAATTTACTTTTTGGTAGCATACAATAGGTAGGTACCTAATGTGTAATTAGTTTTGTGATATACAGAATTAATATAACAAATTAAAAATAAGACAAACACCGAATAACTACACAACAGCCATTTGTGGCGCCACCATTAGAGTCACGTAATCGGAAGTTTGTTCAGATCATGAAGATAATGATAACTATATTAGACTAGTAGCTATACTAACTAAATAAGCTATGTACATGAAGTAGGTACATAGCTTCTTGGTCATGGTAGCTTAATTAGTGATGTTAAAAGTTAGAGCTATTAAAGAGGGTTAGACGATAAGATTTTTATAATTCTAGACCCAAATGCTTGGTAGTGTGTAGCCAAAACTAAACAGGAAGGTTATTCCACTTAGGGACAATCAACAAGACTGTCGTCGTACCGGCAAATTACACAAAGGAACTCTGTCCCGAATATTCTGAATGAGTAAATGATCCAAAGTACGAGAATCGAATCTTTATTACGCTATTAAGCTCCAAGAACTAATTTAATTCCTCTTTTTAAACATGGGAACAAATGGACCATGGGAAATACTTATCCTCCTAATGCGTCTAGGTCGCACGTCGCCGACGTAGGTTATTGTGTAAGTGACCTAGACATTACAAAGTTATGCAGTAATTTTTTTACAAATTTCCCATTTTTGTCGCAAGATAACTGTTATTGTTTTTTAATTAAATAAATTTATAAAAAAATCTATTTATATAAATTAAAAGGATGATGCTGCTTTAGGCTGCGTTTCCAACAGAGATGTGCTAGGATGCGTAGCGAGGGATGTGTTTGTAAAGAACTCACACATCTCTAGTGGAAAAGCAGTTTTATAGCTGTTACTAGCTGTTGCCTGCGGCTTCACCCGCGTTTTTACAGAAACCCGTTGTGCGATCAGGATTAAATGTATATGTTAATCCAGATCACAATCTGTGTTTCAAATTTCAGACAAATCCGTTCAGCCATTCGAGCGTGAAAGAGTAACAAACATCCATACATACATACATACTCACAAACTTTCGCATTTATAATATTAGTAGGATATTTATAAGATAGCTAACATCCACATAGCTCTCTTGATGGTAAGAGGCAATCATGGCCTATAGGTGTAATAACACCTACAGGCCGGAACCATTAGTAAGACATATCGCATAAGTCTACCGGAAAATGGCGTTGTTAATAAGGCGGCAGATCCCTACCCGGGCAAGTTGCTATACAGTACTCCACCTGTAGTGGTCTCTGTCAGTAATTACCCATCTGAACATTGCTTGCTTCTAACGAGCTGTCAGCGCAGCAGATGGTTTATTCTGCACAGGGACTAAAACTATATCCATAGGTTTTAAATATTAGCACCGATATCTAGAGCAGATGTGCGACAACTTTGACTCGGTAAGACTTCTTGTAGAGTTTTGCGACGACTGCTGTACAGTAGTACTATATAAATTATGCGCTTCGGCGATATTCGTCCAGCTTCGGAAATCCGAATGTATTTTAAAGATATCTAAACAGAGTTGTTATTACACATAATTAATCATTTAGCTTAAATTTAGATTAGATCAGCCAATTTAAAAGTAAAAGTATAAAGTGTAAAGTGAGTAAAAATGTAAAGCCGAAGCGCACAATTTAAATAATAGTTCTGTACATGCAAACCAACTACCAGAATTGCCATTGTCTGGGATACACCTGGGTGATAATGAGATAAATGGTTAGATCAATAGATGACAAGGGTCCTCGTGAAATCAATAATTTTAGATGGATAGTTCTTATATAGCAGAAATCACGTTAGCTTCAAGTATCTTACTAAATGCGCAACTCGTTGAAGTCACGTGTAAATATCATAAACATTGATTATGAATAAAAGAGTGATGGTGACAGAGATCTGGGAGTTCAGATTTTCGCTAAAATAAACGAAAAACTACGAATACGAAAATGTAAACTGCTTGTTCTGGTGCTATCGGAACACAATTTGAAATAAGTGGAATTTTCTTATACAACTTGTCTACCTATTTGAGTAAAAAAAAATTTGAGTGTTTTTATTACAACTGATATTTAAGTACCGCGTGACGTCACGGACACTCGTATATGCCTATGGTGTCTATAGAAAGAAAGAGGCTGAACATGGTTTTGCCTAGTTTTTTTTAATTTGTAGTCGAACGTAAAAAATTAACAAACTGTGTTTTGACGACTTTAAACGGGTGATTAAAAGTAAAAAATATTCCATCTCTGTTTCCGTATCCGTGTGTGTAAGTCTGTCTATCTTTGGCATCATAACTTTCAAATAATAAATGATTAATAAATTCTAAATGTTGATGCTGATTGTTGTGTTGAATTGAAGATTTTGTTAATTTGACGTAATCGAAGTGATCGATCATTACATTAGCTTTTGTCGGGACTTTACTACAAATGTTTAATTTTAGGACTACTTAAACGAAATATTTGGGCATGACAATTAAACTAACGTATTTCAACTTTGCCGGATACTGATAAATTGATGTCATAGTATGTATGTTAATAAGTAAAAAATAAATACTCTTCTAAAGAGTTACAGTGACTAGGATTGTCAATTTTGAATTATCACCAAATAATTTCGATTTCATAGATAAATATTCTTCATAAAAGAAAATTATGGTCGCTCTACATTTAGATATGTGATTTTTATCTCAGTCAATGAGAATTTATCACCAATGCAACGGTATCGAAAGCACAATGAAAATTCCAATATATGTATAGAAACTTGTATAGTTTCTTGTATTATCGGAAGTAGCAAACATCACATAATTAGTTATTTTTAGGACGACTTAAAACATGAGTTAACATAACAAATAACGGTTTTTTATAAGAAATATATTGATGGCATTGTAAGGCACATATTATTCATATTCTTTCGATTGAACACGGGACATCGGTTTTTTCGTCAACTAGCAAGTTTAATAAAATTTTGTACTGTATACCGTAATACATAGTTACAATAAATGTATACAACTCTTATGGATAAAAAATAATAATTTCAAATATTTCATTATTTTTTATGTTTTAAAAATATGATATTCCGTAATAAAATAATATAAGATACATTTTTCTCCTCAGGTTACTTCTTTGGGACATCAGGGTGCTGATTATAATCTCAGTTGACATCTCAAAATGGAAAAGTGTACATCAAATAGCTGTCAAACGATGATTTTTATATTTGCTATCTCTAGTGACCAACATAAATACAATAAAGATAAGGACAGACAATCGGAAAGCAAGACGATAGTCATTTTAAAGTTAAAACTAATTATACATAGTTTATACTCGTAAGGGAACATATTATCCGACGCGGCTGACGGATGCGGCTTACAGCTACGACTTACAAAGTATCTGATTAATGAAAGTATATTGAGCCTTGCAAACTATCGGACTTAAGTCTCGGATGTAACCTTGAGCGTTCGAACTTCCGAAAGGTAAATACCAAATGGTACGCTCGCGGTAGATGTTTATGTCAGACGAAATCTTCCGCGGACGGAGTGTACACATTTATTAGTCGCGATAGTACGTTTCCAACTTTAGCGTAAGTACATAAATAATTAAATCTACCTCAAAGAACTCCACCGATCATTGGCGATTGGCGATTCTTCTAAGGGGGAGAAATAGGGGTTGAAAGTTCGTATGAAAGTTCTTATTAATGGGCTATAATCAGTAAATATATTAAGTGCCAAGCGAGCAAAGCTGCGACTAACAGCTAGTTAAGTATAACTTTAATAGTACTATTACGGTGTTGATAAAATTTAAGTGTTACAATTATTTCGGAATCAATTGCTATCTTTCGAAAAAATCAGTATCTAGTCGTGACGTAGTAAATCATAAATTGTAAAAAAATATTTGTTTGCGGAATATGTGTGTTAAAAAGTTGTTACAAAATCATTTAAGCATTCCGACATATTCTGCCACACTGTGGTGTGCAAAAAATGTAATATTCATAAAAAAGTAATTATTTAATGATGTACATAATGTGTTTTAATATTTTTAAAAAATATGACTTAATTTAATAATTAGGTACATACAATTTTAAACTACTACCATTTCCAAATCTAGCCAGTCAGGATAAGAGACGCAAAACAAGCATTGCTAGCTACCTTACTATAAATAAACTAAGGTAGGTACGTAATGATATAGTTGGAGTCGGTTTTCACAGTTCTTATGCTTAACTATATCTGTGACTATATAGCTGCCTTACTCTCCAAAACCGAAAAACGACAGTGGCGAGAACTTTATAATGTAAGATGTACATAATAAAATAACGTACTTATATTAAAAACCAATTTTCCAATGTGTCAAACTCGCGAATTGTAAACAATACTTAGCGTTCTATTTACTACATTGGCACTCGTATAATATCAATGAGTCAGTTTTACTTCTTATCTACAAAGTGTAATAAAAATGTCAATTACATATTGTAGTGTTAATAACAATTAGGTACTATATGTTACTACTATATTTCATACAAACCGGCGTGTTTGTATGAAAAGGGTAATGAATGTGAAGGTAGCAAGACAGGTTTGTCAGGATCGTGAGATCTGGCACTCGATACTCTCTGCCGACCCCGTAATGGACTTGGCGTGAAGATATGTATGTATGTATGTATGTTACTACTGTGATTGTAACTAAGCATCGAATTTTAAAAAGTAAGCTTAATCGAATATTTGATATTTTCCATCGTCGGCGCTTGGTAAAACTTCCAAACGTTCATATTTTTAAATCAGGAAACAGTAGAAAGAAGAGTTGTTAAGTTTTAGCCCTAGTGAAAACGGCAGGCTATTTATGAAATAATTATACGAGTATTACAAGTTAAATGTAAAACAGTACAAGTGTTTCTTCATTTAAAAATATGACTATACCATCAGTTATCATGTTGGTACTGACTTATATTTTAACAAGTGCTCGCCTCAAAGAGACAGACGGTCTATCTTATTCAGCGGTATCTCACCAAGACGTGGCAAAGTAAGATTAAAAAGAGTTTCATCAACTGCCAAGACTGGAAAGTGACAAAATTATATTTGGATGATGAAATTACGTCACAAGTCTACTTGGCAACAATGTTTTATATCACACGATAAGTAGCGTGGATTGTCTTATCAGCATATTATCTGACGCATGTTTCCAACTCAAATATATGCCGAATGACTGATCCAGACCAGACTGTAGTGGTATTATTTACAGAAGTATTTAATTATCGTGAATGTAAAGATAAAAAATATTTTCATGCCCATATTACCGAAAAGGTAGGCAGCGGTACAACCAGGGCATCCACGGTTAGCCGAAAGTACTTCGTAGTCCCTCAATGTCATACGAGGCAAATATTATATCATCTACTGGCCAATTGTGATGTATTACAATAATTACTCGATGGTTTTATTAAAAAAAACTAATTTTGAGTTGCCCGACCTTGGAATCGAACTCGAGACCTAATTTTATCAACGTCTACACCGAACCACAGGAGTGATAATGAATGCATGGATGGCTGGCAAAAAAGAAATATTCTGTAACAACTGCATAAATTTGTCTGGACTCCTGTGTAAAATAGACCATCTGATCGTAATCCAGACAGATCTTAAGAGTCGAGCATCGAGAGATCGAGCAGGCTTACCATCACTAATACCGTGACATCTGGCTGGATGGTAAAGCTTTACAGAGACTCGTCCGAATTGGCACCACCACCTTGCCTATTTCTGCCGCCATAAAGTCAGTGCTTGCCGTTGACTTGTTTCAGTTCGGAGGGTAAGGTAGCCGATTAACCTACTTTTGCTCGTAGCCTAACATCCAGACCTCAAGTTAGCAACGCACCATTATCATCGGGCAATCAGTCTGCTGGTTAACCTTCCAATATCATTCAATTAGCCTTTTTCCTGGGAAGATTAAAAAAAGATCCGCAAGGGGCAGCACCGGTGAGGGACACTGGTGTGAATAAATAAATTATTTTTATCACAATAAATAGTCTTCCATTTCTGACTTCAAAAGAAAAAGTTTCTATGACATTTATGAAACAATATTAAAAAAATAGTATCGTAACACTATAATGTACGTACTGTATGAAATATTAATAAAATAAGAACAACTTCAATTATGAAGTGAATAATTAGCACAGTATCACAGTCTTAATACTAACAGTCGGCCGACTCATGTACTTGCACAGAGCAACGCTGGGGGGAACGCGGGGAAGCGAGTGGCAGGGTCGGCGAGCGCAAACTCCATACAGTTTGCGCTCTCTATCTAGAAGGGTTTGCACTCGTTATTTGTTAAAAATATGTTATAGTGTATTTTATTATAATGTAATACTTGCTGTCTTGTAAATTTATAATGGTTTACAGGATGTGTTCCGTTTTTATTCGTAAATAAGTCATCCGGCTTGCTGACGTTTCGTCCACAAAATTTTCATCCACAAAGGATGAAACGACACCTTTTTAATTTATTATTTTTCCACTGTCGATTCGTGCACCATTAAAAAATTGTTTTATACAGTCAGATACAAAGCTTTAACAAAATAAAGCGATCCATTTAGGTATATATTTTAAACTTTTATATATAAATTAATACATCAAAATCACCAATTACTGAAGATTTAACTAAACATTTTTTTACACGTATGATGAAGTTTAACACATAATAGTAATTAGTATAAAGTTAAAGTGGGTAAAACAAATCCAAATATTTTATGGATAGCATGGTGAAAATGGATTCATAAATATATCACATACTGCAAGTTATACATTATGAATGATTTTAGTTTGAATTGATTATATCTGTGATTAAAAATAGTAAGTAGGTAATGCCAAATCAATGTAGCTGTTGTCACATATATTATGTTTTTTTTGTTATTACATTGTTCATTAGCATACAACTTTTTCATTTGACTGTACTAAACAACTTCAATAATTTGATAGTGAACGAATCGTCGGTGAAAAAAATAATAAAATAAAAGGTGTCGTTTCGTCCACTGTGGATGAAAATTTTGTGGACGAAACTTCAGCAAGACCATCATCGGTTTCATTATTAACTTCACATTTTTTGTTTGCCATTTCAAAATAAAACTTTTAGATGAAATGTTTAAAATGTTATTATTTGACAACCCTGACCCTTGACTGACTTGCCGTGAGTACTGTGACAGTATTAAGAATTCTACCTACCAGTAGTCCAACTCCTTTGTTCTTGAATTCACGCCGACATTTTATATACCTACGCACCGCAAGTCAGTCAAGAGTCAGGGTTGTCAAATAGTAACATTTGAAACATTTCATCTAAAACTTGTATTTTAAAATGGCAAACAAAAAAATGTGAAGTTAATAATAAAACCGATGATGGTCTTGCTGAAATTTCGTCCACAAAATGTTCATCCGTAGTGGACGAAACGACACCTTTTATTTTATTATTTTTTTCACCGACGTTTTGTTCACTATCAAATTATTGAAGTTGTTTAGTACAGTCAGATGTAAAAGTTTTATGCTAATAAACGATATAATAACAAAAAAAAACGTAATATATATGTGACAACAGCTACATTGATTTGGCATTACCTACTTACAATTTTTAATCACAGATATAATCAATTCAAACTAAAATCATTCATAATGTATAATTCGCAGTAGGTATGTGATATATTTATGAATCCATTATAAAGCTTTTTTGCTTCGTGCGGCTCATAGGAGTGAAATAATTTTCACCATGCTATCCATAAAATATTTGGATTTGTTTTACCCACTTTAACTTTATACTAATTCTTATTATGTGCTAAACTTCATCATAAGTGTAAAAAAAAATCTTGAGTAATTTTTCCCCGTGTTTGTCCGGGCTCCTTTGCAGAATAGATCATCTGCCTTTCTTGCCAGGCAGCTCGTAAAGGGCGAGCATAGGCTTATCATCACTAACACCGTGAAATCTGACTAGGTGGTAGAGTTTCGCAGCGACTCGCCCGGATTGGTACCACCGCCTTACCTATTCCTGCCGCCATAACGTCATGACGTGTTCCGGTACGGAGGGTAAGGTAGCTGGTAAACTTACTTTTGCTCGAGGCCTAACATCCTGACCTCAGGTTGGCAACGCACCATTACCATCTTTGGTGTCTCTAGGCGTCGTGAATTTCTTATCATCAGGAAATCCGTCTGCTTGTTTGCCTTCCTATAACATAAAAAAGAGTAATTGGTGATTTTGATGTATCAATTTATATATAAAAGTTTCAAACATATACCTAAATTTTGTATCTTTGTATCTGTATAAAAAAAAATTCAATTTTGCACGAATCGACAGTGGAAAAATAATAAAATAAAAAGGTGTCGTTTCATCCATTGTGGATGAAAATTTTGTGGACGAAACGTTAGCAAGCCGGATGGCTTATTTACGAATAAAAACGGTACACATCCTGTAAACCATTATAAATTTACAAGACAGCAAGTATTACATTATAATAAAATACACTATAACATATTTTTAACAAATAACGAGTGCAAACCCTTCTAGATAGAGAGCGCAAACTGTATGGAGTTTGCGCTCGCCGACCCTGCCGCTCACTTCCCCGCGTTCCCCCCAGCGTTGCTCTGTGCAAGTACATGAGTCGGCCGACTGTTAGTATTAAGACTGTGTAATTAGTCTAGCTGTAATGATTTTTAATTAAAAAAAAATTAAAAACTGTATGTGACCTAAACAAATTCAAAATATCGACCTTTTTCGTCATGATCTTACTATTATACATTTTACTAATATCTTTTATTCAAAGGTAGATTATGATGTAAAAACACTAAAGTTTCTGCCTTATCCAGATAAGGCAGAAACTTTAGTTTAAGCATCACGGAAATCCCCGAATCCGTGATCGGCTAGGCCGACTAGTCGGCGTCTTTGTAGCCGATTAATCGGGTAGACGGCTAGTCGGCCAAAGTCATGATCGGCACATCTCTAGTAATTATGCATCCGTAATGTTAACATTAAGAAAGCGTTTACGAACTAATCACACACACGTTTGGTGTTTGAAAGGCGACAGAAATGGGAAGGTCGTAGATATCAGAGAGTTAGTTGTGTACCGGGGCCCTCAAACTCAGAGGGCCCTCGCACCCTGACCAATAGAGTTGAACTCTTGAAACTCGATTGATGCAATATTCATTCGTCATCGCATCACGCCTGAACAGTTCTTTAACCCATAGAATCTGTTGTGTCAAGCGATACAAGGTTCGCCGGGACGGCAAAGATATTGATGCAATATTCATTCGTCATCACATCACGCCTGAATGGAATAATCATGCTAATTCTTTTTTTGTGTTGGTTATTATCAGGAGAAGTTACTTAGGAAAAAAAAAACGCGAAAATTGAATGGAACCTTTTAAAAAACAGTGCTTTAACCTATAGAAACTGCTGTGTCAAGCGACACCAAGTTCGCCGGGTCGGCAAAGATATCGACACATGCAACATCAACTTATGTGTATTTTTTTAACTCCAGTCGGAAAGCGACGGGTTATAAGTTTGACGTGTCTCTATATGTGTTTGTCTGTGCTATCAAAACTGTTAAACGGATGGAATGATTTAGAGGTTGATTTTTTGGTTCGAAAGCTGACGTGATGGAAATAGTGCTTAGTTACATTACAAGCAAATTTTGTTGGAGGTTTTTTTACATTATTATCAAGTGTTATTAGTTATGGCAATAAAATGAATTGTATAAGTTTTGTTTATGATGCTCGTATTAAATAAATTTCAGGAGGTCTCGCATTTAACCTTTTTATTTTTTATACAAAAATTAATTCCTTTAGATTTCTAAAACATATTTTTATAGTAAAAGCTATGAGTTTAAGATATGTTACAAAACTAGCATATAAGAATAAAAAAGGGAAAGTGACTACTAGTATAGTGAAACTTATACATGTATACCAAGTCCCTTACACTATAGACAGAAACCCACGTATCTACCTCTACATTCTCTACATCTACTTTGTGGATGGTTATTTTGTGGATGGGGAAAAACTAATAGAATCAGAAGTAGTCCGAGACCTTGGCGTAATGATCGATAAAAAAATAAGTTTCATTAATCATACGGATAATATTACAACTAAGGCATGGAAGATGACCGGTTTCGTAAAACGAATATGTAAGGATTTAAGGAACTCAAAATCTATTCTCACTTTATACAAAGCTCTTATTCGTAGTACTCTAGAATATGCGTCCCCTGTATGGAACCCATCTTACCAAATTCACAGTGATCGCATAGAGCGTATCCAGCGCAATTTTACCCGCTATTTGGCTTTTAAGGATCAAACTTGTCCTTATCCTGCTGACTATGATACTAGGCTATTCCATTTCAATTTAGAGTCTCTCGAAAAAAGACGTCGACTTAGCGACATTAAAACACTTCATAAGCTAATTCACGGCCGCCTAATATCACCAGCACTTTTAATTCAATTATATATCAGAGTCCCAAGATCTATACCCGACGACCACGACACCCGATTACCGAAATCTTCTATTTATCTAGCCATAGAACAAATTTAGGTGAACGAGCCTCATTAAATAGGCTGATGCAAACGTATAAACGACATCGCCACTAATGGTGAGGTCGACATTTTCCATACAGTCAATGTGTCAGAATTCGCTAGATTATGTATTAAGTATTTATAATTCCTTTGCTCTTCTTCAAGTTTAGTTTTTTTTAAGTTTAGTTTTAAGAGTTGTTTTATTGTAAGCGAATTTCTTGTAAACTCGTTATTAATAATATTGGTCTAGTTAAATTAACGAATCTTTCATTGCAGCTGCATTATTATTGTGAATGTTGTATATACCTTTAAACGCAAATCATCTTGAACAAAACTGATATGTGGTGTAATTAACAATGTCTAGTGATAAGCCAGTGGTTATCTGTTTAAATAAATAAATAAATCTACTCTACATTCATCACTCTTTTTATATAAACAAGCCGGTTTAGTGCAAAAATTTTAAAAACATACTGAGTACTTATGTATTATTTTTGTGTCGGAAATTTCTTTTCTCTCATTTGACATTCCATTTAAAATACTTAAGAATTTTAGATTCTATAGATGTCGTGGTCCAAAATGAAATTTGACATCCAAAACATATCGAATCCTATCGGATTTTTTAAATTCGTTTAACCAGTTAAGGCCATCTTTATATCGTCGCCCATTTTACTTATTGATTAAATGTACTTTAGAAGCATATTTTAACTATTGAAAAATATTAGCGTTTTGCTCTTTTCCTACACATAAACTATAAGTGATGCTTCGGCGTCCGCGCAATTTTCGTAAAAAGGGATCCAAAGTTTTGGCATCACGTCTTATTATATAGATGAAAATAAGTGCCACTTTTCGTTGTAATTTTATAACTCAAGAACGGGCTCACCTTAGAATAATAACGCTATAGAAAGATAGTCTTCATAGTAACGCTGTGTCAATATTGAAGCAAAAAACTAATTCACACACGCATGGCGATTACTAGCTTACGCTTGTCACCACGCACACATGCACTTGTATTACGCTGTAAGTGCAGTTTTCCCAAAAATGGAGAAAAGATGTCGACGATGATGACAATTTGTTTTTGACATTAATACGTAAATAGCTATAGATATTTTGAATACTTTATTTTCTCATGTGTTAGTCAAATATAGTAGTCATTTAATTTTTTAGTATTACGAGGATCTCAATGTGAAATAAATAAAAGTAAACTACTGAATTGGCTACTGGCTTTTGGTACAATACAGTAGACATATCATTACTAATGAATGTCTTTTTTGCAGTTTACATAAAATTCCTTTAATAGATGTATTTCTCAGTTGGAGACGCCGAGTCTTTTGTTTCAATATTTTTATAACTTTCATATATTTGAAATTAAGTAATGAGCTTTTATTTAACTTATTTCGACGGAGGACTTTACAAGGATTATCAAATATGTAATGGAATTTATCCTCTGATGGTTGCCTGAAGTTCCTGCGTGGCGTCCTACAAAATGAATTTTTTCACACTCATTTGTCAGTAATAACAGGGTCAACAGGAGTCATTTAAACAACGACAAACAATATTACTAATTTTAAATCAAAAACAGTGTTAGACTTTTCAACTATCAAGTAACACAAGTAGGTATGCATACAATATAACTTTTAACGAAAACAACATCTATGTCATAAGAGAACGTATCACATACTTAAATAAATATCAGTAAAAACTATTTGAAAATTAACCAAGTGGTCAGTTAAAGTGGGAAAATATTTAACGATCCGACAACATTGAGCATTAAAACAATACATAAACAACATTTTTCTTTTTGAACATAATTAACTAGAAAATACTATGAAATAATGAAAGCTTGCCTGTGAAAAACAATGTTGTTATTATTTTTTTGTTTATTAGATGTGTTGTGACACAATTTAAATACACAAACAGTCATAATTATTTTTTATTCGCGAGATGTGCTCGGCGTCATTTGACGTTGAATACTACGGCACGGTTTGGCGTTTGGAGCCATAAATGGCTCCAAATAAAATGCTTCAAAATGGATACGCGGACTTGGTTTCTATAGCGTTATTATTCTAAGGGGCTCACCTATCCAAACCAAATGTTTAGACTTTTTTCGGACTATTTAGTTGATGGTCTATGTGAAGTTTGCATAAAATCGGTGGAGCGGTTCTTCATCTATCGCATTTTTTGTAACAAATGAATTCAATAAGTGGCGGATCATTTTGTTAATGGGTATTTTTCAGTCAAATTGAAACGGGTTATGCTGTCATATTGAAACTTTTTTTAGTTGTTTTTTTCCTTTTTTGTTTTGTTGTGTTAAGTCATAAATTTGATGTTCCAATATATTTTTTTAATATTTTAATTTATAGTAGGTGTAGGGTACTGTAGTCTGTGACTAAAGACTTTTAGAGCAAGATCCCAGGGCCGCCAGACGTCACGTATTTTCTGACGGATCAAATGTGGACGATTGAGTAGTGTTAGTTGTACTATGATCGTATGCCTACCTGCTAGCTTGGTCAAACGGCCAATTTCCAGGTATCAGGTAATCAAGGTACATAAAAACAATAATTACTTCACGTAAATTCTCACAGCTGATTTTCATATATGTTTTCGAGTGTATAGTTAAAAATAAATTGTCAATATTCCCAGACACTTTCCATCGGCCATTTTGTTTGGCAGACGCCTTATGGGTCTCAAAATAATTAGTTCACTTCACGTAAATTCTGACGCTCCATTTTTATATAAGTTCATCTGACAACTATTTTAAAACTTTTGACAAGAAGACAGACCGATCCAAGGGGCTAATCGTCCTCTAAACTAAATTTTAATATCTCTGTGAGTGGGAGCGTGAGAGCATTATCTACGCGCATGAGACTGAGTGAGACCGACTGCGCTGTTAAGGGCATGAAAATTACTTAAACAGATATTTTATAATTTTGTGACCTTTTGTTGACAAGTAAATTATAAAAGTAATTTGAAAAAAGTATTAAAACTGAAACACTTATCTTTTAGGTATAGTGTATATCTATGTTTATGTTAAATCTGATGTCGTTATTTTCATAATTGAAGTAGACAGTTGGGTTTTGCTTTCAAAAAAGGGTTAACTTTTTGATTTTTTTCTACCGAGCAAAGTGAAATGAATCGTGTTTTGGAAACACTAATCTTATAAAGCATATTCATGTTAATCTTGTGTATTTTTGTCACCAAGATCCATGATTGCTTTGTATGAAAAAAATATACTGCTGACGTATTTTAGCATACATGGACCCTTTAGTTCAATTCTAGAAAGTTAAAGCCAGCTACATTTTTTTGTAATGTAATTTTTAGGGTTCCGTAGCCAAATACCATAAACGGAACCCATATAGATTCAACATGTCCATATTATGTTACGTAATTCGTAAATCACAGTACCTCAAGACAACACAATTGAAACTTGGATTGTAGATAAACTGAGATGTAAGCTTAGATCTTATAAACTGTACACGATGTGTAAGTTTCATTAAAATCGGTTAAGTAGTTTAGGAGCCCATCGCGGACAAACAACTTGACACGTGATTTATGTATATTAAGATTTATAGACCTATTAATATGTATCAGTAGCATGTCTTATTTAAAAAAAATGGTTATAGTTCCATGTACGGGAAGCGCCATTCTTTTACATATTTTTTAGCTATATGTAAAAATCGTAAAGCGTATCACAGAATAAATCTAGACACCAAATGTCAACTGTTTTTGATGAAACAAAGTGTGATACAGAAGGATGGACAGACAGACATGTCTAATTTTTAAGGGATTTGTCTTAGGCATTAGGCCAATGAATCCTGAAATCGAGGATAAAGCAATTTGTTTTGGAAGTTTATCTATATCGTTTTGAATGTTTATCTATACGCTTTTAATTTTGCATAAAAATTAAACATGTCATACAAGTACAAGCTAGTTATGAATAGTACACTATTTTTGGTAATTGACTACAGTAGACTTCAATGTCGCGTTCACGCTTTGGTTATCTTAAATTATGGCTTCTAAAATATTACAGAAATTAGCTAGAGTCTAAACAATAGACCACGATTGTGGTTGCGTAAAACTTTTCATTACCGTTCAAGCACGAATTTACCACATACTTGTATCTATTTAACGACTAGCCAACCAGGCGAACTTCATTGCAGTTTGTATGAAAAAAAAATGTTTCCCACTTTCCCTGCAATTTTCCCGGTTATCTTCTTCATTAGAACTTTCTCCAAACAATAACTAACACAACAAAAAATATATAAAAATTAGCCCCCTATCCGTTTAGGCGTGATTCTATGACCACGGAAAACGCGGTTAATTTTTTTATATAAGTACATAAGATTACTCTATTTATTTATTTGTATGTCATTATATTATGTTTACTGCACTAAGTCAAGGAAAAAAAGAAAGGCTATAATAAATATAGGTACCTATTATGTACACTTTATTCTACCCTATCTTTATTTCACCTACGTATTTGTTATACCTAACTACTTATTGTTTTAGAGTTTGGATTTTAAGTAGCATGCACCATAAGCTAATATCCTCACCGCAGGACACCGAAGCACCTTTAACATATATTGTGTCTATAGGCCATGGTTGTCTATTACCATCAAGAGACCCGTGTGCTTATTAACAGAGCTATCACATAAAAAAAATAACTAAACCAAATTAAAATGCTTATTAGTTCAAACTTCAAATCTTATTTATTTAGCATCTATTTTAATAATTATCGCTTTGTTAATTTATTATGCCCCAGTTTCCGTCGTGTCGTTTAAATACATATATATACATTTTTGTTAATGATTTGCTAATTACCGCAAACTCAAAACTATTTAGATTCTCTCCGTTTTAATAATTACTGTACTTATTGAGTGAGCCTTAAAAGCATACATGTAAAAACTATTTTTGTGTGTAGTTTTTAAGCATTGTACTACTTATACTATTTAAATGTTGTTGTAGTAATTACTTGCTTGATTACGTAATGTAAAAAGATGACATCTTGTATATACCTATTTAATAGTAAGTCATATACACCTAATTAGTATTATGAAAAAAGTATAAGAAGAACTTTAACTGCGATAGGTTGTACATAATAATATGCATGTTAATGCATAAATAGATTCAGACAAAGATTAAAAAGATATTCCAGTTTCTCGCCTCCAATCTGGGGTCATCGCGTGATAATAACTACCACCTCAGTGATATTGGTGAAGTGAACTGAGCGGCGTTGCGCACTTTTTTGGAATGGGTAAAAACTTATAGATTCGCGTCAGGACACGTGACATGTTCGAAAATTCGTAAGATGCTCAGGGCCCTTGCGCAAATGTTCGTGCTGTCATTTTTGTGTACGATAGCGCAATAAATGATTATTATATTCTATCACATAAAATCATAGAACTGTCATACTGATCATTGAAGCAATTCGTACAAAATTATTCCCTAACCATTACAAAATATCAAAAATGCACAACGTTAATATTCAAGAAAACATACAGTCGAATCGAGAATATGCTCTTTATTGGAGTGGTTTAAAAATGTATTCTGCTGCCCACAGCACAGAATTCACTCGTCTACAGTTTTATTATAAGTATAGATACCAAATGTTTACATACCATTATTTAAAACAACTAATAGTCGATCCATTAAATAGGTAAGTACTTGTATTAATCGTTCAGTGGATACGAGTTGTAGTACTGGAGATAATTCAATTACGTAATTGAATTAGACTAAGGTATACATATAACTAAGCAAACATTGGCTTTGAAACAATTGTTATTTGTTTCAAACAGTCCGTCGAACTCCACTTAAATGACCTACCCTATTCTTTCCTGCATGGTATCGTCACCCCCCTATAAGGAGGTACACTTCGATTATAGTATCGTCAGATGTAGGTATGTTCGATTTGCATTTACCTTGAATTTTAGTCATATACAAATTATTTTAACTATTATAGTCGACGGACTGTATAGTTTTAACAAATGACAATTTTTTCAAAACCTCCCAGTCCTCAGCCACTCACACCAACGACTTCTTAATGGTGGTTATATGGCTGCTGGCTAGCCTGCAAGCAACTGATTAACTTCTTTGGAATTGGGGTCTGATTGAGAAACGAAATAGTGTGGTACAAGTACATTTAGACTAGCGGCGTAACGTTATTAATTTCTAATTACTAAACGAATGAGCCAATTTTGATGCGGATTGCTTTGTTTGAAAACTGACGTGGTCGTAATGGTCAGTAATCTACATTACGGATAGATTATGTCAGGTATTACGAAAAGTTTTTAATTTTAGTAATAATATGTAAAAATGCTTTAGATTTTAATTATTGTGAAACAAAATAAGTTTTACAAATAGCAATAATTATTAAACATTGTAGATACTCATGTATTCTAAATAACGGATAGCAAATACTTAGTCATTATCTTAAGAAAATTATTTACTCAGAGATTAATTAAATATTTCTAATTAGTGTGTTTATGGGGTACGTGTTTATCATGAACATTTAATTATAACTTCTCTTATCTCCATTAGTCATGAATCTTGATCATTAACAACGGATGCTAATAAAACTAGCAGTTCTCTGCGCGTTTATAGGTAGGTAAGTAAATAGATTAGTTGGTAGATTACTACTATTTTACTATTTACTAGGTGGTAGATTCCTGCAACGACTCGCCCGGACATACAGGAAGCACCGCCTTACCTATTCCTTCCGCGAAATGACAATACTCGTTGTTGTCGTATTTCGGTTGGCGGGGTAGGGTAGCCGGTTTACTTACTTACACAGGAGGCTAACCATCCTAGCTTCAGGTTGACAACGCACCATTAGGTACCACATTTGGTGTCTATAGGCGTCGGCATTTCTTACCATCAGGAAATCCGTCTGCTTGTTGTCTCCCTATAACATAAAAAAAAAAGATTGCAAGTAGGTAAGTAAATGGATTAGTTGTATTTCTCAAATCAATAAAAAAAACTCTTCCGTAGCATAAAACTTATCTATGAGAAAGTTTGTTTGTTTGTTTTCATTTCATGTTGTAATGGGACGATGTTAGAGTATAATTTTGTGTATGGATACAGCTAGAAACCTAGTAGGACATGGGCTACTTCTTATCATTTATTGGGAGAGCAAATCTTTAAGGGGCCATATACGTCAGCAGTTTACTGTTTTTTTCATACAAAGTAATCATGGATCTTGCTGACAAAAATACACAAGATTAACATAAATATGCTTTACTAGACTAGTGTTTCCAAAACACGATTCATTTCACTTTGCTTGATAGAAAAAAACCAAAAAGTTAACCCTTTTTTGAAAGCTTTTGCTTTCTGTCTACTTCAATTGTGAAAATATCGACACTAGATTTAACATAAACATAGATAAGTACTATACCTAAAAGATAAGTGTTTCAGTTTTTATACTTTTTTTCAAATTACTTTTATAGTGTTAAAAATAGTGATTTGTCGCTTAGGACGTTTACTTTAGCCATTGTTCATAGTAATCATGGAACGGGGGAGCGCGGTGATTGGCTCTTCTGGCTGACTGAGTATGGGGCCTTAAGAAGCGGGCTTAGCCACGCGCAACGTCTTGTATTTTTTTATACTAGAGGAGGCAACCGAGCAAGTGGGTCACCTGTTGGAAAGTGATCATCGCCGCCCACGGACATCCGCAACACCAGGAGTATCACAGATGCGTTGCCGACCTTTAAGGAATGAGTACGATCTATTCTTGAAGATCCCTAAGTCATAATTGTTTGGGAATACCGCACTCGGTAACTGATTCGACAAAGGTGTTGTGCGAGGTAAAACATGTCTTCGGAATCGCACAGTTATAGATCTCCACGAATCAAGATATGAATGAATGAATGTTATAAAAAACTAGACTAATAGTAAGAGCATCTATATCTATATCCTATAAATCCCCATTCTCCTTGGTCATTGCATTACGCGTGAACGGATGGTCCGATTATAGAAATCCTTTTTTGTTATTTAAATTATTATCAGAAGACTAAGGCTGATATTTTTTCATATCGTTTATATGAAAAAATATCAATATTCATAATTGTTTAATTAGGACAGGACGACGTCTATCGGCTTAGTTATTCTTCATAATATGTACCAATGTATAAGGTTTCGTCTTGCCGGCTTTTTTTCCCAGCGTGTTTTTTACTAGCAAAGTAAACTAGAAAAATTCTAGTAGCGGGAATGCAAGTTCATCGCGATTTCTAAACACCGGGCGTTGCTTGGAGCAGCGAAGAAGGTTCTTATGAAAAAAAATCGGGAAAATAGAAAATCCACAATTCAATTACTTCCATACAAACTGTTACTACTTAATTGTTAACCTCAAACGATAGCTTGTTGGATCGGCTAGTACAATATAAAACATGTAGACTTTATAGTTTACGTCTTAAAACGCAGTTCGTACTTCGTACACGTGTAGCGTGACGTCATACTGCGTTTATAAATAATCTGCGGTTTATCTTCGTCCTGTTAATGAACTGCATGCTTAAGTTTAGAATACTACATGAAGACATAATGGAGACTGCTAAATATAAATGACCTGATTTATAAACATTAACGCAGTGAAACTGCACAAACCGACTTCAATTTGCCTTTACTAATCCTTTATTAATCCTTTACATTTACTAATCCTTTATTAAACATACTAATGCTAGTAGTTCGGCCCGAACTGAGACTTCGTGGGCGGTAGTAAATGTTTTTACTTTTTCAACATTTCCTTAATTACCATTACTTTGACATGTTAACAAAATTTTAACTCAAAGCAACCATATAGTAAAGTTTTGGAAAGTTTGGTGCTGCCCATATATGTTGTGTGTGTTTTTTTTAGGTTGCTCAATATCTTCAGATAAAGTAAAATACCGTGATGTGGTTCCGTACCTGACATTTGCTAAATAAGTCGTGAACAACGATTGAAAGCCATATTTATAAAAAAAGAAGAAGAACTCAAAGCAGAGTTCTCAATGTTTATCCTCTGTCGTTTCGGGATTGCAAATTGAAATTATTTCAATGGCTTTTAGGCTTAAATTACGACGACGTAGAAGAGTTAATTAAATTTTAAACTACCTTTAATTTAATTTAATTTATATCAATACAAGATTTTTTTTAGACACACACACACAAACACACAACACAACACACAACACCACACACACACGTACACACATACATACACTCACACACGCAACTTTCAAGATTACTTATTAATTTTAAAATATTAGTTAATTTTATTTATCCTTATTGGAACTGCGACACAGTCTCTGACTATTACAGTTATTATCGTTGCAACATGTTGTAGTTGTATAATTGTTTCAATTCAAATAAATATTTTCAATTTCAATTGGATTGGTGGCTATGGACTAGCGCCTAAATAATGAAATACATAACTTTCTCAGTCTTAATTTCGACCACAGAAAAAAGAGGTGGTCTATCAAAACACAAAAACCCGAGTGTGCAAAACTGCTACTAACGTGATTATGATCTAGGACCTGGGGCCCTACCATGAACACCTATAGCAGTATTATTTCCATTTTACTAAATGTCTGCATTTATAAGTAACTTTATGGTATACGTCATAAGGTTGTCTTTCTCGACTGACAATTAGTATTGTTGAAATAGTACTGTTTTAAGAGCTTATGGTAACCCCCCTGATTCCGTATTTTTCAGATATGACGTGTTTTGTATTTGCTATCGCCAGTGACCAACATAAATACAATGGAGATAGCACATACAAAACACGTCATTTGACAGCTATTTGATGTACACTTTACCGAGTGATCATCACTAAAAAGATACTGAATAGTCCCGCTGGGCTGGACATTTTAATTAAGCGGCTCTTAAAAGGATAAAGTTGTCAATTCATCTACATGGGTGAGCTGCTGCACAGCAATCTACCACCACTATTTTTCTTGGTAATGACGAAATTAAGTTAGTAAGAACCATAGTTTGGGTGAAGGTATCATCTAAATTTGCTTATGTACAACGCTGAATGGATGGAAGATGGTTATTAGCTAGGCATATTCCAGATAGATATTTGTCAGGGTTTCTTGAACTTTTATATAAAGCAATAATTTTAAAATCAATATAAGGAATTTACTCTTGTACAGTTTTATTATATGAAAAGTTGGTACATTTCATTTCCATTGCATCTTTCTTTATAGCGACTCATTTAAATTTCAACCCATTAACCGTGGGTAATAAAAACATAAAAGTGCATATAACTTGCGTAAAAGTTTACAATTTTAAGATTATTTTTCAATTACGAAAGATTCTGGATAAATTAGACAAGATGGTCTTAAAAAATGAGATCTCGGTGATGTCGTTGACCCCGAGTACCTATTTGGGTAACCAAAGTCGTATTTAATTTCAATACGTGGATTACACTTCCCATATACAATCACCCACAAAAGTTTATTGTTTTATTGACACTATTGATGTCAGTGTTTAAATTTAAATTAATTTTCGTCTTTGATATTGGTAGTGAAGATGAATGTTATACTTTTTAATGAATCAAAAATAAAAAAGATGAAACAGATTAGTCCGGACATGTCAAATTGTGTTTGATCAACGTTTTAGAGTTTACGTCTGTTGAAATCTGACAGCACTAATAGTGTTTTATCTTTTACATATTATCTACTGTCGTTGAAAGAATAACTTGAAATAAGTTTAGTGAATGCGCAACAGAATTATCAACATTGGCACGTTTTTTAATATATATTATTGTACTCCATAATTAAAAATAATAGAACATGTATTTTCAATTTTCTAACTAAAATTACGTTGCCCTAGATTGGATACATGCCAGGTTGGCGATAGGCTTGCCACTTATCACATTGTGGGTCTTAGTGTCTTCGGCTACTCGTGGGTGCCCTGTTATGCTTCTACCTTCCATTTCGGGGGTATGAGCGTAAAGAAACATAACTATGTGAAACTATGTGACATTAAAATTATATGAACCAGATTTGAAGCAATAAAATATATTCGATTTGATCAATATCTTAATCTAAATTTTCATTACAATAGCATATGTTAAATTATCCTATATTTTATCTCAGTATTTATACTATTAATTAACTAAATAGCTTTAAAACATAAGCAAAGGCGCGGGGAACGTTTAGTGATGTCTGGTATTTTTAGTCAAATCCTATACATTTTTTTTATAATGATTTGACTATTTCTTAGTAGGTATTACTATATTATAATAAATAAATTCTCTCATGGATTCTCTAACAATGTAAACAATATGTTATTCCCATACTTATTTTTCTTAAAAATGTTTATGAAATTCGCTATTTATTTTATATTACCAGCTATGGCATCGCAGTTCATCTCTACAAATTTATTAAAAATTATAAGAATTTAACAAAAACGGCTTGGTGTTCTACTTCATGTATACCCTGCCAAACAATCTGTAAAGAGATGGTGACTGACCGAATACTCGTTCTAACTACCTTTTGCGAGAGGATAAAATTGCAAAGTGCATACAGTGAATATGCACACGACTCTCCTCCTAAGAGAAAAAAATCAATAAAATTATTGAATAATTGCTGTCCTGTAGCCGGAGTGTAGGCTTGTTGTGCAAATCTACCGACTGCACGGTCCTTTGAACTGTAACACAACACTGTCATTATGGAAACTAGAAAAGATAGGCGGTGGATCCCGACCGGACAAGTATACAGCACTTTACGACAGCGAATATACAAACATATTTACTTATTTATTATTAAGAGGTATATTATATTTTATCATTAGCTACAACTCGAGAATACATTTAGAAACACCCGATAGATGACGTACTGGGTTCGATCCCCGGTCGGGCAACAAAAGAAATTGTGTTTTTCAATTTTCTAATAATAGGCTTGTACTTATTCCATTGTGGGACTTTGTGTATTCAGCTACTCGTGGTCGTACCTCTGCATTCAGCTTCGGGGGATAATGAATATATTATTTTTATTATAAACATTGAGTGCTATTTCGGGTCTGGGTGTTTAATAAATTTATTTAGCTATCTATTTAAGTTTTCCTGTGTTCTAATATCGTTGACTAACATCCATAGCACAAGCATAAAATAATTTGCTTACTTTGAAGTTAGATTCAATTCGTGTGATTTGTGTATTTCGATATATTTATTTATCTTTTATTTTGTATCGTGCCTTACAATTTATTTCCTAAATCACATGATAAAGTCTAAGAAAATTCAGAATTGGCATGCCTTCTGATGATGGAATATCTTTAATGTACTACGCTGTGAAATACACTACGTTTATTTGTATTTATAATGTACTTTCTTTAAATCTCTGCGTCGATGTACAATGTACATACAATGTTACATGCTTAGTAACACGACTTATTCTAGATAAGCAGTAAATATTAGATATAGAAAATATAATTATTCACCAATGACGCAATTCAGTGATTTGTCTAGAATTTCAGTGGTTTTTTTAAATAGATAAAGTGATTGAAGAGGAAGGTTTATATGCATATTTCAAAACCGTGCGAAGCCGGGGCAGGCCGGTAGTTAGGTTATATTCAAAGTTTTTGGATTCTGATAGAATAGACTAGATGAGATGTTTATGATCAATTTATTGCTTTTCAAAGTATATGCCCCCCAAATTTACATATTCGTATGAAGCATTGGGTTCAGTCTTCAGCAGAGACGATTACGGAAAATAAGGATTAATTTTGATATATACACTATAAAGAAACATACAAACATATAAACATTTATAACGGTTAGCAATTTTGTGCGCGACTGTAGTTTCAGTTCTGCATAGCATACTAATTTCAACTTTAACTTTTCGGTGTATGGTTTAAAATGTTTTACTTAATTATTGTAACAAGCAAAGTTTATTTTTGAATGCAAATAAGTAAGCAGACAAATTTTGTTTAACTTGACAGCACGCAGCTTGAGTTAGCTTATTTGTAACATACACTCATGTAGGTATAATATCATTGTTATCAGATCCTCATTTCTCAATATGCAGTAAGTATCGCTAAGTAGTCTCTGGTTCCGAGAAAGCTGAAAATCATTATTATTTTAAATGAACATTACCACGAATACACGCAACACTGGAACCATGTCAATCTTTTTGTATTCCTAAAATTTGACTTGACACAGCATGTGCAAGGCTCTTTTGATATCGGATAATTAATAAAAAATAAGAAAACAATAAACTTTCTTACTTTTAGTGAATTGATACTAAAACGTGCCATATGTCTATATACATTTACAATATATAAAAGAAAATCGGGTTATTTACGCTATTTGTACCTCAAAATTGACTGAACCAATTTGGCTGAAAATTGGAAGAGGTAGCTTAGAATCAGGAGGCGGACATAGGAAGGATACCTACTTTTGATACAGTTAGAATGCAGGTAAACTAGCAAACACATTTCAGTTTTTCCCATAGAATGGAACGAGGTTCGCCGAGACAGCTGGTGATGAATAACATAAAAAATATGTAAAACTCAGTAAACTAGTGGTTCTTTAAAAATTATTCCAACTATTTTAGTAAGTGCCAAGTCGCGATATGAAAATTCTTTTTTATTTGAAGATAGCCAATGATTCCGAGACGACACATAGACGTTAACGACCTCATTATCTATACATAGTATTAAGCAAAGTCACTTTCCGCGTCTGTCTGTATGTATGTATGCTTATATCTTTAAAACTACGCAACGGATTTTGATGCGGTTTTTTTCAATAGGTAGAGAGATTCAAGAAGAAGGTTTATATGTATAATAACATGCTTCATATATTAGAGAACCACTGATAATTTCAAGATTTCTAATGCGAAGTCGTAAAATAAACATATTTTTTTGCGCTTGCATTGCAAACGCTGGCTGAACTCTACGAGATAGATCAAAATAATGTACTAAATATTGTTTACTTTAAAAAGGTCTACAACAAAGTTCGCGATGGTATATGTTTATCTCTTAGGGATAACTTACAATAACCAATTTTTATCCATTACTTTTTACGACAAATAAAGGCTTATTTACGAAGCGATTTAAAGCAATACAGCATTAATCCTTATCTAATTAAGTATCTTAAATAAGTTTTGCATTTAATATAGAACAATATAGTCCTTTACAGTATGTAAATTAAACGAATAGTTTCGGAGATATTACAGGTTTAAAATATAGGGACATCGCAGTTTGCTGCGGTACCGGCTGGCCGCGGTGCGTGCGCGACGAAGCACGCGCCTTTTTCATAGGATTGTAATTTACAGCGATCGCACGCATTTATCAAAGCTCCCTAGCTAGGAAAATAACAAACTTAATAAAAACGTCTTTTACAGCGCTACTTCTTTTTATCTAAATTGTATTTACGTTCGTTATTCATAATCCACACTAATATTCCAAATGCGAAAGTAACTCTGTCTGTCTGTTACCTTTTTACGCCTAAACCACCCTACCGATTTTGTTGAAATTTGGTATGTAGGTAGTTTGCATTCATGTGAAGGACATGGGCATATTATTTTTTTGGAAATTCAACCCCTAAATGGGTCAAAAGAGGTGGCAAAGTATGTATGAGAAAAATATTTTGATTGCACATTTTTGCATGAAACCTTGAATTAATGCTTTTAAGTAAAAATGATGAAACACGTATTTCAGGATTTTTCGAAATTCGCTCCCATTGGGAGTTAAAGGGGGTATCTAAGTTTGTATGGGAAATTTAATTATATTGAAATATTTTGCGTGACACTGAAATAATGCTCTACAATACAAATCATGAGATATATATCTAAGCGTTTTTTGAAAATCAACCCCTATGAGGGTGAACGGAGGTGGCACAATTTGCGTAGGAAAAATATTTAACAGTAATTTTTACCATAAGTCCATAGCAATGAACGGTTAGACCTCAGAGACGATATGTATATTTCTAAAATTTCGAAAAAAAATCTGTTAGAGGTTTCCATAACTTGCTATACAGTTTAATTTCACAGGATTTGCCGAAGTGCAGATAAAACTGTAAGCACAATAACGTATTCCTACTATTTATCTGAGTGAAATTAAAAATAAGAAAGTGTTTGTTCAGTTTTGACGCCAAAATTGCTGAATTGATGTTAATATTTACAAAATAATAGATGAAACTTTGGATAGCGATATAGGCTACATTTTATCTTAAAATTTTAACGAGCAGTGTTGGAGAGCTAAATATCAAATTAGTAGACTACGCGGGCGAAGCCGCGGGTAACAGCTAGTATATTATAAAACAAAGTCAACCGTCGCGTCTGTCTGTCTGTTCGTGATTTACTCGAATAGTACTGAACGGATTTTCATTCAGTTTTCAACAATAGATAGAACAATTCTTGAGGAAGGTTTTAGTGTATAGTAAGTTTATGTTTTGTACAAACCAACGATATTAGTTCAATGTCGGCAATTAATAAGCCGATCGGGAGCTTTCCTCGAAAACGCTGCCAAAACCTTTCGAGTTTTAACTAAACAATGTATGGTGGGATTTTTCCTCTTAGATAGATCTAAAAAAAAGTAAGCGGTGGTATATGTGTATCTTAAAAGAATAACCCACAATAACCGTTTTTTGCGTTTACTTAAAACAGTAAAATGAAGGGTTACTTTAGAACATATATTTAACAACACAGTATTAACCTGTACGCATAACGTATCTGTTAGATACGTTATGCGTGTAATTTAGATCAAAATTGTCTTTCACACTATCAGAAAAAAATTAACATCTAATTAACATCAAAAAGTTAAAATCTCCGGACGCAAAATTAAATATTGTTGAATTTTATTCTTGAATAACCGAAGCGAAGCGAGGGCGGGCAGCTAGTTAAGTATAAATCAAAAACAACCAATCGAATCTTGATAAAATTTAAGCAGAACTTTTTTTGAGATATCGGAAGGCAAACAAGCAGACGGATTTAATGATGGTGAGAAATTCACGCCATTTAGACAAGCCGTACCTACAGTAAAAATACAATGAATTTTTAAATAAATTTAGCACTCTGGTACCTAATGTATTATTATACTATATGTGTGGAATGGACCAACTGCCTCAAACTGCCTAGGCGGGCATAATTAAATATCCCTGGACAAATCACACAAACTGAATCTAACCCTAAAGTAAGCAAATTAGGGAATGGGTTATGGGTGTTAGTCAACGATTCTAATACATAGAAATAAATAAATAAATAAATATCCCTGGACAAATCACAGAAACTGAATCTAACCCTAAAGCACAGTCTTAATACTAACAGTCGGCCGACTCATGTACTTGCACAGAGCAACGCTGGGGGGAACGCGGGGAAGCGAGCGGCAGGGTCGGCGAGCGCAAACTCCATACAGTTTGCGCTCTCTATCTAGAAGGGTTTGCACTCGTTATTTGTTAAAAAATATGTTATAGTGTATTTTATTATAATGTAATAAGTACTTGATATCTTGTAAATTTATAATGGTTTACAGGATGTGTTCCGTTTTTATTCGTAAATAAGCCATCCGGCTTGCTGACGTTTCGTCCACAAAATTTTCATCAGCAATGGATGAAACGACATCTTTTTATTTTATTATTTTTTCACTGTCGATTCGTGCACCATTATTTTTTTTTATACAGTCAGATACAAAGCTTTCACAATATAAAGCGATCCATTTAGGTATATGTTTTAAACTTTTATATATAAATTGATACATCAAAATCACCAATTACTCAAGATTTCATTAAAAAATTTTTAAAAATATGTTATAGTATA
>NJDD01001682.1:152808-170387 GCA_002245505.1 Calephelis nemesis | reverse complement strand
ATTAAAAAATTTTTAAAAAATATGTTATAGTATATTTTATTATTATGTAATACTTGCTGTCTTGTAAATTTATAATGGTTTACAGAATGTGTTCCGTTTTTATTCGTAAATAAGCCATCCGGCTTGCTGACGTTTCGTCCACAACATGTTTATCCACAATGGATGAAACGACACCTTTTTATTTTTCCACTGTCGATTCGTGCACCATTAAAAAATTTTTTTTATATAGTCAGATACAAAGCTTTAACAAAATAAAGCGATCCATTTAGTTATGTGTTTTAAACTTTTATATATAAATTGATACATCAAAATCACCAATTACTCAAGATTTCATTAAAAAATTTTTTTACACGTATGATGAAGTTAAGCACATAATAGTAATTTGTATAAAGTTAAAGTGGGTAAAACAAATCCAAATATTTTATGGATAGCATGGTGAAAATTATTTCACTCCTATGTGCGGTACGAAGCAAAAAAGCTTTATAATGGATTCATAAATATATCACATACTGCGAATTATACATTATAATTGATTTTTGTTTGAATTGATTATATCTGTGATTAAACATAGTAAGTAGGTAATGCCAAATCAATATACCTTGCTATTGTCACATATGTATTATGTTTTTTTTTGTTATTATATTGTTCATTAGCATACAATTTTTTCATCTGTTTGTACTAAACAACTTCAATAATTTGATAGTGAACGAATCGTCGGTGAAAAAAATAATAAAATAAAAGGTGTCGTTTCGTCCACTACGGATGAACATTTTGTGGACGAAACTTCAGCAAGACCATCTCGGTTTCATTATTAACTTCACATTTTTTTGTTTGTAATTTTAAAATAAAACTTTAAGATGAAATGTTTAAAATGTTATTATTTGACAACCCTGACCCTTGACTGACTTGCCGTGAGTAGGTATATAAAATGTCGGCATGAATTCAAGAACAAAAGAGTTGGACTACTGGTAGGTAGAATTCTTAATACTGTGCCTAAAGTAAGCAAATTAGGGTATGGGTTATGGGTGTTAGTCAACGATTCTAATACATAGAAATAAATAAATAAATATCCCTGGACAAATCACACAAATTGAATCTAACCCCAAAGTAAGCAAATTATATGCTTGTGTTATGGGTGTTAGTCAACGATACCAATACATAGAAATACTTAAATATATCTATTTAAGTATTTCTGAATACATTTAATAAACACTTAGACCCGGAAATGCAGACATCTAAATGTTCATCACACAAATGCCTGTCCCCGTCGCTAATCGAACCCGAGCCTCGCGGTTGATCGGTGTAGTTAGGCGTGTACGCTAGCCACTCGACCATCGAAATTACATGTTCATTTACAACAAGACAACTGACAGTATAGTCCGATTAAGCAGCTTGTCCTAGTAGGTATCCACAACTTGCCTTCATTTTTCGGCACTGATATGTTCCGGGCCGAGGATAAAGTATCTGTTAGACATGCACATTAAACCTAACACTCCGGTCACATAAGATCAAGGCATTATTGTAAGACATCGATAAAGCTGGAAACATACTACGCGGACGGACGAGGCTGACAGCCGCGACTTACAGGGTATCAGCTGATAATGAAAGTACACTGAGCCTTGCTAACTATCGGACGTAAGTGAGCTTGTGCGTTAGGACGTCCAAAAAGGTATTTGGCGCGCTGGATGTTTTTGTCGGCCGTAAGCGTCCGCTGACGGTACGTAGGTAGGTATGTACGCATTTATCATTAGCGTCTTTCCAGTTTAAACCACGGTCGTCTCTTACCACCAGGAGGGCCGTAAGCCTGTTTTATGTTTAAACTCATAAAAGGTTTTTACTGGCACAGACTTTATCAACTGTCGAGTTTAAAAACGAAGAAGCGTAATAGTATTTCTGAATAAGTTAATTATGCTATCCTTAATGTTGACAGTTGATATCAGGGTCTTTTATAAATAACCGAAGGCAGCCACGAAATGATGATTCAAAATTACAATTTGAATAATTTAAAACACGATTTTTATAAATTTTAAAGAGAAAAAATTCTTTAGACGTGATTTAAACCTGTACCCCCGACGAAAAAAAAAATCTTTAAAATTTGTGAAAAATAAGCGCAAGCACAGGGCAAAAATAAAAATACCTTGAGAGAAACGAACCATTATAAATGTAAATTTCATCTGTAACAATGAACTCATTTAGTAGATACCTATTAGGAAGTCAGAACTGTGTATTTATAGGACCGCTTTTAACGGTAAAGAGAGGAATTTAAAATTTCGCCAAAAGATTTGAATCCTCAGCGATTCAAATGGTTTGAGCAGAAAAGGCACAAATCGTTCCGGGCGCAAATTTTTTTTTCTTTAAAATGTGTAAAAATGTAATCCAAGCGCAATTTAATATTTTACCTTCTGCCACTCTATCAAAAGGCAAATTAATCAGTACGTCATTGTATGTTCGTATTCCAAGACGTCACTCTTAAACTCTTTATTCATGAACTGTCAGAGTGATCAGACAGAAAATTATGAAATGACATCTTATAAACCTAGAGCAAAATTAAAAGCAACCGAGTGTTTGGTGGTATTTTGTATCACATTTATGGCATTTATGAAAAAAAGTGGTAGAACTTAGGATAAATCGGTACCACCAGGCCTAATTTTATTATTTCTTGCCGCCATAATGTCAGTGTGGCAAAAAAATATATTTTAAAATTACCTAAACCATGTACCTACCACAAAATATAATTAGGTATTGGTTTTGTTTTCTGGGACTGTCTAGTTAAGGAATAATTCGCAATGGACTAAGTATCCCAGCCACAGGTTGGCAAGGAATAAATATAAAATAATTTACTATAGGCGACGTGTATTTCTCGCTTGCTTTTTCATTAGCGAAGAATAGTCCTCGAATAAACGCAAAAATTTGTTTCAGTGGATGGATGTTTGTTACTTTTTCACGCCGAAACTACTAAACGGATTTAGATTAAACTTTTTAGGAATGTAGTTTTTATATCAGAATATATCGCCTCGGTTCTATTGACTTCTAGAGATCCCGGGTTCGAACCCGGGTCGGGCAACAACAAAGATAGAAAACATAATTATAGTTTTAATTTTCTGATATAAAATAATGTTGTCTGGGATTGGATGTGTGCCCGGTTGGCGATAGGCATACCACCTATGTGGGACTTTAGTGTCTACGGCTACTCGTGGGTGCCCTGGTTGTACATATGCCAACCTGATCGGAGTTTCGGACATGAATATATTTTATATCCGAATAACATATAGGCTACAATTAATAAAAAAATATATATTGGTTCGCGAGTAAAGCTGCGAATAGAAGCTCGTTTTTATAAAACTTTCTTCCCCCACTATAGTCCTTTAAATTTTGGGAAAAAGGAGCTTATGTCTGAACTCAGGTCCTTAACTACATGAATACCAAATTGCATTGGAATCAATCCAGCGGTTTAGCCGTGAAAACGTAACAGACAACATTTGCAATATTATATGGGTTCCATCAGTCTGTTTGCCTTCCAATCTTATTGAATTTGAGACTTTATGATGAAAGTTTCGCAGTGTTGCTAAGTATTTTATTTCATCGCAAATTACATCTTTTAAAATTGTTATCTATGTATTTAATTAAAGCTTCTTTCTTTGATTATATAGATTACTATATATGAAAGATAAGATTAAAGATATTTTTTTAGAAGCAAAATGGTAAACATACATAATTATTTTGTCTAGTTCGAGGGTTTCCAAACTTTTTTATTAAATACCCGGTATTTTTTTTAAATCTCCGTTCTTTTATTATAATTACTTTTTTAATATCATCGCTAGACAATTACATTTTTGCCCAATTTTCTCTATATTCTACGAATATTTGTTTTATAATCTTATTATCTAAGCTAGGATTTTTTGACAAAGCTAAGGTAGATCGTAATGTTTATTCCTATTTAGCTATAAGCAATAGAAATTCTAATAAAAGTTTGCATACAAATTGTAAATATTTTATGAGGACGCAGGTAAGTAGCTAATTTATAATACAAATAAATAGATTTTTATGGAAATGTAGGTAGAGTCATAGTAATATTTTAATGTTTTTTTTTTAATGTTACAGGAAGGCAAACAAGCAGACGGATTTTCTGATGGGAAGAAATTCGCGCCACCTAAAGACACCAAAGATGATAATGGTGCGTTGCCAACCTGAGGTCGGGATGTTAGGCCTCGAGCAAAAGTAAGTTTACCGGCTACCTTACCCTCCGAACCGGAACACGCCATAACGATATGGCGGCAGGAATAGGTAAGGCGGTGGTACCAATCCGGGCGAGTGGCTGCCAAACTCTACCACCTAGTCGGATGTCACGGTGTTAGTGATGGTAAGCCTATGCTCGCCTTTTACGAGCTGCCTGGCAAGGAAGGCAGTTGGTCTATTCTACAAAGGAGCCCGAACTAACATGGGGAAAAATTTCTACCTGAAAAATAGTAAAAAATATGTTATACATGAATTTAGAAAATCAGCAGCATTATCACTATCATGTATATTCGCAAACATATAATATTTACTCATGGATAATATCTTAATACTAGCTATATGCATGAGTACATGACAGATAAGTTTGTGTACCCAAATAAAGTTAACACTAGTAAATAAGGAGTTCTCAGCGTGATAATTTTAAACATTGTTGTATGTAATCTTAAGAACTGTAATTTTTTGATATGACAACCTTTTGTTCATTGTAATCACCATACTTACATAATTACGTTGTAAAACAAATTGGGTACAACAACTCTCTAGTAGTACTATTTAAATTATGCGCTTCGGATATATTCGTCAAGCTTCGGAAATCCGAATGTATTTTTAAGGGATCTATCTATATAGAGTTGATATTACATAATTAATCATTAGCTTAAATTTAGATTAGGTCAGTCAATTTAAAAATAAAAGTATAAAGTGTAAAAAGAGTAAAAAATGTAAAGCCGAAGCGCATAATTTTAAATACTATTTACAAGCGTTTATGTAGTTTTTTCTGTACCAGAGAGTAATCAAATCTTGGGAGTCCACTATCATTATCTTTGGGTACTTACATCGCTTCTGTAATCTAGCTGGACGCCGGACGCGGCAGACTTGACTTCATGAGATCCCGGGTTCGATCTCCGGGTCGGGCAACAAAAAAATCAGAAAACGTTTGTTTTCAATTTTCTAATAAAATTAACGTTGCCCGGAATTGGATATGTGCCCGGTTGACGATAGACTTGTCACCTATTACGTTGTGGAACTTGTCTTCGGCTAGTTGTGTGCCTACGCCTACTTACTTACTTTAACCTTACAAGTTAAGAGCTTGTAATAATGCCTACGGTCATGTTTATTAATTTATGAAATATGGAGTTTTTGCACAATAAAACAGATTAAATTATACCTAATAAAATATTATAATAATAGAGCAAGTTAGAGATAATTAAATTTTTATCTTGTTGTTATCGGATTGTCGGCATTCCAGTCGTAGGTTGCAAATATGCTTCAGCATCGTGTGTTTCTGTTTTTAACCGAGTTAAAAAAAATGAGAAGGTTTTCAATTCTGCTAGTATTTTTTTATGTAGGTAGGTATGACCTACATACTACACCGATTTTCGTAACTCTTTTTTTTGTTTGTTGTCCCATAAGAAATTCAGTTTTCAATTCAGGTAGGCCCATTGTTTTTTTTTTATTTTATGAGCATTTTTTATCTTCCTTTATCTTTTCCCGATGCTTATATTTATTAAATTTAATCATAAAAACAATAAACTAAAAAGTATTTAATAAAAATAACTAATTTAATAAAAACCGACTTCAAATGTCAAAACTAAAAAATAATAAAGGTTTTATATTAATTATGTACCTCCTACCCATTATTTATATGTGCTATTTACTAATAGGTTTGAATTCGGTGCCAAGCCTTAAACTAATATTATAAGTGAGTATTAAATTGGCTTGGCACCGACTTCAAACCTATTAGTAAACAGCACATATAAATAATAGGTAGCATATAATTAACATAAAAACTTTATTTACTATTTATTACTTTTTAGTTTTGAAGTCGGTTTTCATTAACGTTGGTAATTATTTTCATTTTGTCTTCTAAATATATAATAAAAATTAAAAAAAACCCCGACACAAAAACTTAATTTCCCTTTAAAGAGTAAAAATCGGTAAATCTCCCCACTTCAACCCCCCACAACTTTTAAACGGCTAAACCGATTTTTACCAAACATATCTAAGAACACTCGCACATAAGTTATCTTTAACACAAATAAACCTAAATTGAAACCACTGCATCCGTTCGGGAGTTATGGTGCCATAGACAGACAGATACGTCAAACTTATAACACCCCCCCTTTTTGCGTCGAGGGTTAAAAATGCACCATTTCTGTTTTAAGAACCTCTTTTATCATCAACTTTTTTACGATTTCACCAGAAACATAGTGATGGGCATGGGGACTGTTTTGTTTGTCGATATGTTAGGTCAAATTAGGTAAGCTTATTGAAATTCAGCTTCGATGTTTAATGCCTTATTCCTATTATTACGAAAGAGAAATAATTTTGATTGTTATTGGGTGGTAGAGTTTCGCAGCGACTCACCCGGATTGGTACCATCGCCTTACCTATTCCTGCTGCCATAAGGTTATGACATGTTCCGGTTTGGAGGGTAAGGTAGCCGGTAAACCTACTTTTGCTCGAGGCTTAACATCCCGGCGTCAGGTTGGCAACGCACCATTACCACCATTTGTGTCTGTAGGCGGCGGAAATTTCTTACCATCAGGAAATCCGTCTGCGTCCGAATTTTTTTTTATAATATTGGAAGGCAAACTCTTCCAATATCATAAAAAAAAGATAAATTCGTCTATTTTATCCCTACTGTAAATCAATTAGGTCAGAAGTTGCACGTTGACGTATGATGAGCAGAAGGTGAATAGAAATTGATAGTAGTACCTATACTTGATTTGGCAAAGTTTACCTATACTTGATTTCTTTTCAAATGACTAATTTGTTGCTAATCCCGCGATTTTTTGCAACTTCACCGAGCTTTGAGGGCCGAGCAGAGTGCTCAGCCCGAGAGGCAAAGTTAGTAGATGCATATCCGTATAGATCCGTATTGTGGAAGTAGTAGATGCATATCCGTATAGATCCGTACTGTGGAAGTACTATCGATGTATAATGGGAGACCTACATCGTGTTGCACGTACCTACTATTTTTCAATATAATATGTACCATGAAACCTGTGCGATAATGAATGGCACTCATACGAATATGACCTTTGAACTTTAGATAATTCGATTAAGTGAATCATGAAAAGAAAATGGTGGCTCAATTGTGTATTTAAAAAAGTATCTTCACGCCCATATCCCCGAAGACGTAAGGAGAGGCACAACCAGGGCACCCACGGCTAGCCGAAGACATTAAGTCCCGCAATGTGATAGGTGGTAAGTTTCATAGCCAACTGTGCACATTTCCGATCCCGAGCAACATTTTTAAATTGAAAATTGGAAAAATCAAGTTTTCTCTTTGTTGCCCGACCCGGGAATCGAACCCGGGACCTCATGCAGTCAAGTCTAACACCTAGACCGATAGACCACAGAGGCGACAGACATAGGTGTTTTTTAAAAAGGTACTTTAACTTAAATCAGGCTTCAGCTAGGAATAAAAAAAATTCATTTCTTGTTTTAAAGTGACAATGCATGACAGACTAACGTGATGGCGTTCAGAAATAGACCCTATTAACTTCTATAACCTTGACAACGCCCTGTAAAGGTTATACCTACCTAACTAAATGCGAATTTGTAACTGGGCGGGTCAATATTAGTACGTACATAAAACTCATCCAAGGTCTATTCGTGTCGGAAAGGTATCTAACGTAAGCCCTTCAAAGTAAACTTTGTCTCAGATAAGATTACGTAATTACTCTTAATACTCTAAGTAATGAGCTAAATCGTTATGGTCAAGCGTGTTCTTTTTTATTTGGATATCCAATATCCGAATAAAAAAGAACACGCTCGAGCAGGCTGCTTGTTTGCAGACGGATTTCCGGATGGTAAGAAATTCACGCCGCTTAGAAACACCAAAGGTGGTAATGGTGCGTTGAAAACTTAGGCTTAGTTAAGCTTAAAACTCCCGCACAAGTAAGTTTACCGGCTATCTTATCCTCCGAATCGGAACACGTCAATGGCAAGCGCTGACGTTATGATAAAAGGAATAGGTAAGGCGGTACTAGTTACGGTAAGCCTTCTGCTAAGGGGCCCGGACCAGAACGGGGATATAAAACCAAAATTCTTAGCTGAATATATGTGATAAGTAGTTACAAAATATATATTTGTAATTATAACTAGCTGTTAATCCCACAAAATGACCGGGGGCAAATCTGGTTATGTTTCGAGTTACCCGACTAGGAAACCAAATCCTTAACCTCGTATAAAAATCGCCGACACCCAAATACTAAACGTCAATGGCAATATTGTTAAAAGTAAGTAGTTTTAATTTAATTTAACACAAATTACGTTTTCTCTAAAAATATTTAGTTAGGTAAAGTGTTACCCTATCTACAGTAAATGTAGAACAAGATATTGGAACAATTGGCAATGTATTTGAAGAAGATAATTGGATGATAGCGTTCTCGTAAACAATCTTAGTCACAATACACGAAAATCGGGCAATGAGAAGCGTCATAGTCGCTAATAGCTGGACGGGTGAAGACACGGGCGTAGGCTATCATATTTTATCAATGTTTAGAATTTTAACCTTAACGCTTAGATTTAATGCGACAAAATACAGCAAATGAATGTGACAGTTTTTTTCATATTTTCCATCGTCGGCGCTTTCACTTTCAAATATTCATATTTTTAAATGAAGAAACACTTCTACTATTTTACATACCACTTATACTTTATTATTTTATAAATAGCCTACCGGTTTCGCTTATGACAGCATCATCAGGGCTAGAACTAAGTTCTATTTATAAAACAATAAAGTATAAGTGATACGTAAAATAGTACAAGTGTTTCTTCATTTAAAAAAATGTGACAGTTTTTAATCATTCAAAAATCCATTGGAAAAATGTCTTCTAGCGCAGACGAAGCCGCAGTCTTATATTTTTTTGTGACATTGGAAGGCAAACAAGCAGACGGATTTCCTGATGGTAAGAAATTCACGTCGTCTAAATACTAAACTAGATACTAAAGACGGTAATGGTGCGTTACCAACTTTAGACCGGGATGTTAGGCCTCGAGCAAAATTAAGTTTATTGGCTACCGTATCCTCCAAACCGAAACACGTCAAAGGCAAACGTTGCTATTATGGGGCCAGAAAAAGGTAAAGCGGTGGTACCAATCCGGGCGAGTCGCTGCGAGACTCTACCACCTAGTCAGACGTCACGGTGGTAGTGACGGTAAGCTTATGCCTGCCTTTTACGAGCTGCCTGGCACAGGAAGGCAGATAAACTATTCTGCAAACGAGCCCGGAACAAGACGGGGAAAAACATACAGTTTATAGATAAATATCACCTAATCGGTCAAAAGTTAATTTCGATCTTTATTACTGGTGGAACTTTGAGGTTATCAATGCAAGAGACAAACAACAAGTAGGAAAACAAACTTATTTGCGTTAGTATTTGATATAATGTAGAAATCTCCACTGGGGTTCTATTTCAATATTTTTGGTGCGAGAGATATGACAACCCAACGGCCAGTTTATGGAATACTAAAGGAACATTCGTATCTGTTCTGTAGTTCAGCAATCTGCCTTCCCAGATTTGTACCTATCATTGCAATGTTGTTATATATTTTTTGTACTAAAGCTTGGAAGATAGGGAAGCTGGTTTGTACCACAGTACTTTACGTGCGTACCGTTAATGTTTTCTAGGTCTAAAGGCGACGGATTATTTACCATCAAAAACAATACAATACAATACCTCTTTACAAATACATCAAAGTATATCTAAGAAGATACACAAAAGCAGCCTTATCGCCAAGTCAGTGATCTTTTCCAGACAGCCCTAAAGTAAGAAACAAGATTTAGCGAGACACTACAATAGCGCTATTAAAAATATGAAAATGCATCTAACACTAGACGTGATATATCATCCTAAAAACCTAATATCACGATAAAAAGGTATTTGACTTTAAAAGGACGATAAAAAGGTATTAGGCTTAGATAGGCTGCCTAGACATCTAAGCCCATAAACAATTTTCGTTTATAATGTTATTCCATATATAAATTATCTTAATTCTAAAATCGATTACGGTTGATAAAACAAATGTACTTAGATGTCACTATATTATTAAGTAGATGTCACTATATTATTAAGTAGATATCACTATATTATTATAAGTAATTATAATAATATAGGTGACATATACTTTTGTTAACGATAAATCTTATAGATAACGTTTGTTGTGTGAAGCTTTGCCCACATATAACACACATAGGTACATACAGAATTTAATATTATAAAAAAAACATATTTTTTGATCGCTACATTGAGACTGATTCGTCTGTTAGGCACCTATCTAGACTACACATACGAATGGGGTATAATTTGTGCATACGAATTTATAGCGCGCGTAGTTTAAACAATCGTTTTTTTCTAACATTTTTTTTGCGCAGTTTTACAAAGTTTATTCTTATATTAATCACTAGCAGTTTCACGCAGCCTCGCCTGCGTACCTTGGCTTCTACTCCACCGATTTTGATAAAACAAAGCCTATGTCACTGCCAATGTAGCATTTTAGAAGCGAAAGAATTTTTTAAATCGTTCCAGTAGTTTCGGAGTCTATTAATTTCAAACAAATAAACAAAAACTCAAATCTTTTCTCTTTATAATATTAGAGTATAGATTGAAAAATGAGTTTCACCAAGTGCCAGGGATGAAAACTATAAAGTATTCGAAAAAACCTACTTTTCGAATACTGTATAGTTTTCATTCATGTTTTCAAACCAAATTATTGTTATTTATCTGTTTTAATGTTACCTAGCTAGGAACATAAACTAATGTTTAACTTGTACTAACATAACATTTCGTAATTGTCTTACATCTCTAACATGTCCATTTCGTTATTGTAAATTTATACGAAACAACTTATCTTTACGCTGTAAAAGTAAATATGGCTATTTCTTACATTTCATTGAAATTAGAATATTGTGACATACCTAACCGTGACAGGAATCTAATCAAATGTTACATTTATTCGGATAATGACATTAGGTACTAGCGAGGCCTAGGCATGTACCTACATACCTACTAGGTACATATGATAAATTTGTGATGTCCCAGGTGTTGTTCCTTACTATCGACGCAAAACACCACTTTCGAGCTTATTCCTTTTAAGTATAATCTCTGGTGTGATTTAGTCCATGTTTTTAATACTAAACATCTACTAGTAAAAGACGAGATTCGATTACTTTGTCGCGTCATTAGAAAGACTATGAGGTAGAATTTTAAGACGATTGTCCCGTTTTGGTACACCCGGCTTATAAGCCATACTTCTTACAGTTATAAGCTAACCGACATAGTGTCAGTGCTAACCACTTTTATTTTCCGGCCTAGAGGCTAGAGTCGGTGGTCATTTACCACACAGAGGCTTAACTTCCCAATCTTAGATAGGTAAGCTACATTAACATTTTTGACATATTTTGATTTTGATTACTAATATTGTCGCAACTTGAAAGCAGATGTTCTCAAACATATTTGATAATTTTTCCATATTCATTTAAGTGAACGTGACAGCAGAGAAAAGATTATCACTTCAAGACATTTCGAAATATTTCGTAATTTGTATTTTTAAATTAATTTGAAGTCGAATACGCCACTTTCCTCATGCGACTCTACAAGATTTGGTAAGGTGTTTATTGCTTGTTGTTCCGGTGAATTGCGTTCCACAAACCAAGAGCTATGGTTTTGTTTTTAATTTAATTTTTAATAGTGCTGCTGAGACGAATCGAAAAATCCAAACCATCAGTCAATCATCATCAATTCTATCAGACCATCATTTCTAGTATTTGAGACATTGTTTTTAAAACTATGTACCTAGGTACAATATTAACGACCATAAAAAAAATTAAATAGATTTTTCAATTGAAATTTTAAGCAATAACTGACCTACTCCAGACCACCCTTTGGTCCGAAATAAATATAGTTTTGTAGGCAATTATTTTTCTTTTCTAATATTTTTTACAGTTAAATTCGCAATACAAAAGTTTTTTGCGATTCAATATTACTTTTATTTACTTGATTTTATTGACATTGTACCTATTAGATAAGGACAACAAACCGATAAAGGGCTCGCTTTATTCCGCAATATTTATATCATGTGTTTACTAGCAAAATAATTTTATACCTAAAAAAATAAAAGTTACTCACCAGTAAATATAAACTTGCAGCACAAATATAAATGCCAGTAAACTGCGGCCCACTTAACACATATTTTAATTTAAAACTTTCGCAAAACTAATTCAAGGGGACAGGCACAAAATACAAACGAGTGAATGCGTTTCGTCTAATTCAATGACTGGTTGCGTTCTGCGTTCTGCTGTCAGGGCCAAGCGCCCACGCTTGCGTATTCGCTGTGACAGTTCATAAGTAGTACAACACTATCGTTTTCATTACAATAATCGACATGTCACAGAGTAAGAAATGAGCGGATAGGGCAAAATTTAATCAAGGTAATGATAACTTCTTTATCCAAATTGAACAAAATTATCAAAGTCAAATTTAAGCAAAATATACGATTGAGCATTTTTTGTAAGCTACATTTATTATACTGATATACAAATACATAACGGATTTTGGGGTTTATAAAAGATATTTTTTAAAGAAATACATCCTTTATAACGGATATCGAAATCAATATATTTCATACATTGTAACATAACAGCTGGTAATAATTAGAAAGTTCTGCAGACTGCAACTACCCGAACAGCAATAAGCACAAAGATTAGCTTCGACCTGAGGACACTTCAAGGACTTCAAGGACACTAAGTTATCACACCAATGTCATCATTTGCATTAAAATAAGAAGAGAGTTAAAATTTATACACCTAATTTATGTATTTATATTTATATTATAAATTTATCCCCATGTTGATCCGGGCTCCTTTGTAGAATAGACGATCTGCCTTCCTGCCAGGCAGATCCTAAATGGCGAGTATAGGCTCACCGTCATTAACGCCGTGACATTTGACCTAGGTGGTAGAGCTTCGCAACGACTCGCCCAGATTGGTACCACTGTCTACCTATTACTATCACCATAACGTCAGTGCTTGCTATTGACGTATTCCGATTCGGAAGATAAAGTAGCCGGTAAACTTACTTTTGCTGGAGGTTTAACACCCCAGCCTCAGGTTAGCAATGCACCATTACCATCTTTCCGTCATTAGGAAATACGTCTGCTTGTTGCTTTTCATTATCATAAAAAAAAAGAAATAAGTATGAGGATTAGCTTCGACCTGGAGAGGACTTCAAGTACAATATTATCACACAAATGTAATAATTTGCAATACAAAAAAATAAGAGTTAAAGTTTAGACAGCGGAACTAAAGCAACACAGTTCCTTTAGAATTTTGTATTATATAACAACCAAGTTATACGATTACCCTTCAACTTGGAGTTAAACGGTCTAGCGGTTCAGGCATTGGACTTCACTGCATGAGGTCCTGGGTTCGAATCCCGGGTCGGGCAACAAAGAAAAATTTGGTTTTCCCTATTTTCTAATAAAAAAAAAATTGCTCGGGATTGGATATGTGCCCGGTTGGCTAATAGGCTTGCCACCTATCACATTGTGGGACTTAGTGTCTTCGGCTAGTCGTGGGTACCCTGGTTGTGTCTCTGCATACCACTTCAGGGATATGGGGGTGAAGATACTTTTTCTTTTTTTAAAACGGGTTTTCAGTTAACCTGTGTAAATTCAAATGAAAGCAGTTCCGGGTCCTGGCTCCAAATTATACTTATTTTCTTTAATTTTTTTATTTTTATTCCACATAAAACACTTCCATTCTTATTAGATAAAAAGTATTTCCGAATTCCAATCTCAGCTTGTTTCAATCTAATCTTTTTTTTTAACTGCCGTGTTCCTTAATAAAAATTAACATCTGTTGAAATTGTTATAACTATATTTTTACTGTCGAGAGCTCTAGCATATTAATTAAAAATATCTGGATGTCCAAGCTTCGCTCGGTATTTTTTCTTTTGAATGATTCCTAGCTAGATCGATTTGTGGCCCCCGAAACCCCCTACGTACTAAATTTCATGAAAATCGTTGGAGCCGATTCCGAGATTCCAATTATATATATGTATATATATACAAGAATTGCTCATTTAAAGGTATAAGATTAATCCAATTTTTTTAAATGCATGTTTTAGAACTGTATGGATTAATTTGTTATTTATTTTCTAATTTGCGGTTTGAGCACTGTAAATCTGTAATAAGCCACAATTGCTAACTTTGGCAATCGTAACAATTCATTAAAAAATCCGAGAACTAGCCGAAGAATAACTGTCTACGTATAATTGCTGGTAACATAAATATAGTACTACTATCTAAATTATGCGCTTCGGCTTTACACTTTTTACTCTTTATACTTTTATTTTTAAATTGGCTGACTTAATCTAAATTAAAGCGAAATGATTGATTATGTAATAACATCTCTATAAATAGATATCTTTAAAATACATTCGGATTTCCGAAGCTTGACAAATATAGCCGAAGCGCATAATCTATGTATTAATACGTGATGCCAAAACTATGGACCTCTTTTTACGAAAATTGCGCGGACGCATGAGCCTAAAATTTGGCACACTTATAGTTTATGTGTAGGAGAAGTGCGAAACGCTAACATTTTTCAATAACAATGCTTAAAAAGTACATTAAATCAATAAATGGAACATTACCCACACTACCATGCATTTGACACACACACAAACAAATATATTGATTGTAACGATAAAAGATCACTAAAAATTGGAAACAAAGTAGTTGGTCTTGAAAAATGAAGATGGCTATAGATCGCTTAAGTTGTAAACGTTACATTCATTTTGTTATGAAATGCTAACCTATCCATAAGTAGACGGATCTCCTTATAATAAAAAATACGAGATGACATTAGAGATGCTAATGCTGCGTTGCCAATTTGAGCCTAGAATGACTAATATAATGCATATTATGTAAGTTATGCGGCGCCCAACTATTCGAATCTGTACCTATGGTTACTCTTGAAGCTCGAACCATGTAATATTGCAAATTGGAATCGAGTGTGTCATTTTAGGTACTCTTTAAGACTATTTAGTCCAGGGGTGGGCAAATTCTTTTGAGGGCCAGTAAATAAAAAAAAATTCTAGTGGCTGGCCAGTAAATTATAATTAATATTGAGGCGGGCCGGTTTATTAAAACACCTAAAAATAGCAGTAAATATTAAAACGTTGTATAAAGGTTATCTTTAATAAGGATTTTTTTTTATTTTACAATCCTTTATTGAAATAAAATCTATTTATGAAGTCTTAACATATGAAATACGCAATACGAGTATATCTATATGTTTGAAGTAACGATTCAGTATCTTAATTGTTAAAATTCCAATAGTCTTTTAACATTCCGTAACATTTAATTTTTAAGGAGGTTCATATTTTTTCTAAAAAAACCTCTTGGCGGGCCGGATTAAAATGTCTATTTATTTCCGGATTAAATTATTCTATCGCATTTGTTGAATTTAATTCGAAATAAATATTAACAATCTGCTAGTACTGTGTTCAAAGGTACCTACATAAAATTACATACTCGATTTCAATTTCCAATTTGCGTGATATCGGATTCAAGAGTAACTTTACTGAGCGTACTAAGAACTGTAGGGTTACGCTTGAATCTCGATTCCTTGAAAATTGAAAATTAAAATTGGATATATAACTTTAGGTACTTAGGTACTCTGGAGTACAATACTAGCGAAATTGAATTAACATTTAATTACAAAATAAACCGAAGAAACCGAAGAATAACTGTGTTCAAGCGTACCTAAAGTAGCATAATATCCGATTCTAATTTCCACTTTGCATGATATCGAGATTCGACAGTAGCCCTACCGATCTTATGTACCTACACAGAAATAGGTTAGGCTTAAGTAAGAACTTAGATTATCAACAAGTATATGTTATCAGCAATTTTAAGAATGTATTTGGTTTGCCCCTTCGTATAGTGGGTGCGTGCTTCGTAACCGAAGTTCTGTACAACGGGGTTACCATAAACGTTTCAGTTCCCAGTGCCAGTGGACGCCCAGTTAATTGGGAAATTAAGTCTTTTACTTTTACCCATTGACCATATGCATGTTGAAGAAAGATACTGCTGTGGTAACAGTTCTGTGGTGTTCGTAACAGTGAGATCCGAGAAAGAGTGGGATTGAAAGAAAGTGTTGGTGTTAAAATGCGAAAGGGCATGCTCCGCTGGTTCGGGCATGTGGAAAGAATGACAGATGAAAGATTGACAAAGCAGATATACAATACGAATGTGGATGGATGTAGGTACCCGGGGAGACCAAGGCTGACATTTCATGATCAGATCAATCGGATATTATCCGAGGGTGGTGTCAAGAGTCTCCAAAACCGGCGTGTTTGTATGAAAAGGGTAATGAATGTGAAGGCAGCAAGACAGGTTTGTCAAAATCGTGAGGTCTGGCACTCGATACTCTCTGCCTACCCCGTAAGGGACTTGGCTTGGCTTCTACAAAGGAGCCCGGACCAACACGTTCCGTAGTTTTAAAGATTTACGGCCAATATTAATAATCAATCCTAATCCAAAACTCGCTGTCCAAGATTGATATTTTGGTCCAATTTTATGTTATCGCTTGCCAATAACATATCTGTGGACAGGATAAGTATGGAAATTACGTATAGGATAGGCCGTCGGATACGCAGCTGTCTAGATTGCTGGAAATCCATCTTTAGAGAAACATTATTAACATTGACCGTTAAGCATACAAAGGGACATTGGGACAGAGAAAGTAACTTTTGTTTGTATGTTATAATAACTATGTAGTTATGTGAAAGTTTGTGACTATGTATGTATGGATGTTTGTTACTCATTCACGCTCGATTGGCTGACGGATTTGTCTGAAACTTAGATTACAGATAGATTGTGACCTGGATTAATATATAAGCTACTTTTAATCCTGATCACACAACAGGTTCCTGAGAAACCGTGGGCAAAGCCGAGCGATCAGCGAGTATACAATAAAAATTAGAATTTTCTTGTAAACTCGTGTGAGAAATAGAAACAAAGATCTAAACTAAAATAAACAATCACAGCTTTTATTACCACCTTTACTACATTCTCATATTGGTGTGACAATGTGATAACATTTTTATCGGCGATATTATGTGGTTATGTGATAAAACAGAAACCTAATTATTTTGTGCCAATGACTTTCCTATAGATCGTACCTGCCGATTAAACTTAGTGAATATTATTATGTAGATAAGTATATATAATATACTTAGTCTGGCCATAAATACTGTTACACTTAAAAATAAAAAAATATTACATTTGAATTTCGAATCTGTCATTTTTATACGATTGTTCATTGTGTT
>NJDD01001682.1:114694-152184 GCA_002245505.1 Calephelis nemesis | reverse complement strand
ATGTATTAAACTAACACACTGTAAAAGTAATATATGTTATTTGCAGTTAAAAAAATATTTTTTTTCTTTATTACAATATTTATGGCAAGACTAGGTATATTATTAGTATATATTAGTATATTTACAAGGGTTAAGGTTTTAATAAAATGTATTATAAAAAAATAAGAATTTCAGTTTATTTTTTAAGTGAAAACTTCTTTAGGCGCGTTGAGCGTTTTGGTAGAGGGTAAAATCCTCGGTTCGCGTCACCGACATGCTAATGATAATAGTATATCTATAGCTATGGAGAGCCAGACTAGCGCACGCGCAGTAGCCTGTGTACACGTATACACTAATTACTAATACATCGACTATTTCTGACTGACAAGATAATTGTATATTAATAATTTTTTCAACCACTTTGTATTTATATTTTGTTCATGATTTGTTTAACCCATCATATGTTACTAATGAATAAAACATACAAAAATTCATATAATTTTTGTATATAGTTTTATTTCTCTCAACTTAATAGTTCCGTTTTCACTTCTATCGGCAGTCCCACGACTGCTACTGTTTTTTTTCAACTCTACTAATCCGTATGCATTGAAAATATATATTTTCTTTACATTGAATCAAGCCACGAGTAGGATGGTTTACCCAGAGGCGACTTAACCAGGGTCCAGGGTGTCTCAGGGGGCGCTGCGGCTTAGCTGTTGCGTTGTGGAGACAGATCATCAAGAGCATCATCTTGGACCACCATGGTACATTAATGATATGACAGAAAGGCTGTAATTAATACCATACTGTAAGCTGTACCTATTTATAATTTTTTTATGTTATAGGAAGGCAAACAAGCAGACGGATTTCCTGATGGTAAGAACTTTACGCTGCCTAGAGACACCAAAGGTGATAATTGTGGAATATGAAAAAACTTTCTTGTTAAGACGGCAAAGTTAGTTATAGCCGGCGGGGGGCTGTCAGCCCTAGGGGTGCCAGGGTTTTATTGCACACGGGCGCTATACGAGCTAGAGCCGCCTTTGGGTCTACCTATATCATTTTTTTATGTTATAGGAAGGCAAACAAGCAGACGGATTTCCTGATGGTAAGAAATTCACGCCGCCGAGAGACACCAAAGGTGGTAATGGTGCGTTGTCAACCTGAGGTCAGGATGTTAGGCCTCGAGCAAAAGTAAGTTTACCGGCTACCTACCGTATCCTCCAAACCGAAACACGTCAACGGCAAGCACTGCGGCAGAAATAGGTAAAGCGGTGGTACCAATCCGGGCGAGTCGCTGCGAGATTCTACCACCTAGTCAGATGTCACAGTGTTAGTGATGATAAGCCTATGCTCGCCTTTTACGAGCTGCCTGACAAGAAAGGCAGATGATCTATTCTGCAAAGGAGCCCGGACCAACACGGGGAAAATAAATATAAATCATATAATTTAAGAGCAGTGAAACTGCAAGAAAAGCTGTCACCAATTTCAGTTTTATGTAATTTATGTTGATAATTAAACACTTATCATTATAATATAAACCCTATTCAAAAATCGCTAATCGCCTTAAAATTGCCAGGATCGACTTAGGGGTATACCTATTGTTTATAAAAATATAATTAAAATCGCCTCTGTGGTCTAGCGGTCCGGCGTCGGACTTGGCTTCCTGAGGTCCCAGACTCAATCCCCGGGTCGAGCAACAAACAAAATTATAAAATATGTATTTTCAGTTTTCTAATAAAAATAACGTTGCCCGGGATTGGATATGTACCTGGTTGGCGATTAGCTTGCAACCTATCAGCTCGTTTCTTATGAACTGCTAGACCGATAGGAACATGGTCTTCACAGGGGCGTTTCTCGAAAAAGTGATAATTAATTCGTTATTGATAGCGAACCAGGCTTTTGCTTTTCAAACAGGAGCTTATCTCAGGAGCCTCTATCTCTTAAAAATACCGTACTGTTGCATAGTCGATGTTTTACCACCGAGAAAACGATATCTTTAAGATAATATATAATATAATACATAGTAACTAGTAAGTACTTTGAATGTGATTCGTTTGAGTTAATAACATCGTTTTGCATTATCCTATCACTAAAAACGTCAGCTCTCGGCATTGTCGTGTTACGTAAAATAAGTTGGGAAAAATAGGTACGCAGAGCCAGATTAACTAAGGCAGAGCTGTAACTGCCTAGGGGCCTAAGATCGACATGAGCCCACTGCAGTCCGCTAAAAAAGTTTTATGGATCGAAAATTATAATCATCAATACTATTTTTTTTTCAACGTATGTAACACTTTATATACATACAGAACCACTTAGTATCTACTTTACGTGTGAGCTGCGTATCTCTGAACCCGCCCAACGTTAGGACGTCCAAAAATCGTTTCAAAACCACTTTTAAGTTATTTTGCTTAGTGAAAGCACAACTGTCTGATGAAACAACATCATTAACAATAAAGGAATATGAGCTACTACTTATTTAGTAAATTCAAATTTTTACTAATAATGAATGACTGACCTCTATATTTCTATTGAAAATTAAAACTGAATTAACGTTTTCACAATGTACCTATTTAATTCAGAAGCTTATTTCATGTTTTACACTCTTAAAATCAGTTCTTGAAATCACCTTCATTTTCCCTTTCATTGTTTTCAACAAGTATCTATAAAAACACTATTTGTAGTCTTTCTATTGTATTTTGTTTTACAAAAAATATGATGCAGTTATCGTCTAATATTTGACATACTCCTCCACAAAGTACATTGAACAATAGGTCTACTCCCCATAAGTTGCGTTTACAAGGTGGCGATATTGTCGTTCACGTTCCGAACAATACAAATACAATAATTTTTTTTCTAAACTGAATAGTTTGCGCGAGAGATGCTTCCAAAGTGTATGTATGATATATAAAATGCATGAATTGAAAGATCATTACTATTATTATGGTGACTGCTGCAACGGAACCCTTCATGGGCGAGTCCGACTCGCTCTTGACCGCTTTAATTGGTACTTACTGCATTTGGATAAATAAACGAATGGCGAATAGTTTTTTGTTTTAAGATGTTTTTTGCGTGCGAATACTATTTGTCGAGTAGTTTTTGTGTATTTTCAAGTAGCTATTACCTACTCGAAATTATGCTTAGAAGCGAATAGGTCTTATAATTACAAAAAGATTACATCTATAGTATGCGATTTCTTTCCGATCTGACTGTAAAAGACATCAAGACTATGTACAAAGTCACGTCAGGCTCTTGAGTAAAGCGGTGGTCACCAAAGAGGTGGTCACTTTACACAAAGCTCACTTTGGGAGATTTGGCGGCAGCGAGGAAATTCACGATTCACTAATTTCTTTTATTTATATACACTAATTTTATGGTTAATTCATTTGTGCACGTTCACTGAACAAAAATAAACTAATTCCCACCTAAATTAACTAATTTCACTCAATATAAACACGAAATTATGAAAAAATACGACCATCTTAATTCACGATGGCGCCAAAACTCTATTTTTATTTATTATTTTTAACTTATGTCCCATGAACATTTAAAAATATATGAAGCCTGTACGCACATTCATTATCTAGTTACTAAGTACATAATATTTACAAAGTCATGTCAGGCCTCAGGGTCTTGTGTAAAGCGGTGGTCACTTTATTCAAACTTACTGAGAGATTTGGCGGCAACGATGAAATACACGGTTCACTAATTTCTTCAAACATATTTCACTTGTGCACTTTAACTGAACAAAATTGAATTAATTTCCACCTAAATTGACTATTTGTACTCATAATTTACACGAAGTTCAATAATTACGAAAAAACTACGATCATCTTCATTCATGATGCCGCCAAAACCCGTAAACCATAGATAATTGACATATGAAGTATGACAGCAGTAAATGTCAGTGGAGACGAGTTGGTAGCGGTAGGCATGTCGATTCATTTTAAAAAATATCGATCTTCGATTCGATTCAAATCGGACATTCTAGAATCGATTCTTGTTTATATCGAGCATTAAAAGATCGATTTTCCATTAATCGAGCCAATTTCAAACATAATTAATTGCCTAATAAAGATACAGGACATTATTGATGACCATATACTGCAAATACAAGTAATTGAATAGAAGTATTATTTAATTAATAAACATAATATCACGCCTATATTCCTTCGAAAGAATAGGTAGAGGTGGGAATAGAACCCAGGGGGCTTACTCCCGAAATTGATCCGATCTCGAGTTTGTTTCTGATTCGTTTTCGATTCTGATCCGAACTCGATTTAAATCGGTACTCCCGAGCAAATACGAATCGTGTACGAGGATCGAGTTACGTTCAAATGATGTTAGTGTCGTTACGTGTATCTGGTTGATTACGTCACCACGAAATGCTCTTTGTCTTTGATTAAATAATTTTTCTTATGTTAATAATTTTTTTTTATCATTTTGGTACTCAAAAAGCTAAACAAATATGTTTAATTGACTGTTAAAAGCTAAAATGTACACAAATACATGTGTATTGTATTTATTTTCTGGGACTAAAAAACGATCATAAACACTACGCAGGATGTGAAACTTGTATAATATATTTAGTCTGTGCTACAAGCTGTCAAATGTCAAAAAAATCCCATCACAAAAAGCCGGTCCGATTCGGGAGGTTTATGAAAAGATTCATTGAATCGATGCAGGGTACAAAATCGATCTGAAAAATCGATTATATCACTCTAAATAATCGATTTTAAATCGACATGCCTAGGAAGTGGCGCCATCTTCAAGCTTTCTTTTCAATCAGATCGTCGAACAATTTGTAGTGATATTCAAAGTCTTTTCGAAAAGTATTTTTAGAATATTCCTACGTTTTGCGTCGAAGTAATAAAGTTGATTATTTAAATAAAATTTTAGATCTAACTAGTTACTGTGATATATGCCATATTTTTAATAAAAGTAAACTACCTAACCTGTGCTCGTGTGACAGATCGATTTTGCGTGCGAAAGGCGTTCTAACCGAAGTTGCAGGTTATTTTAGAATTGTAAAGTTTTCTCTTTGTAATACCTTAAAACTAAAATAAAAATGGAGAATATGGAGGTCGCCCATGAAGGAACTTCCACAGCTACAACACCAGTTGCCGAAAATGGTGAGTTTTTATCGAAGCGTCTGTGAACATGAAGTTGCCGGTTGGTCTAAAAACGTGTTTCTTTGTTAGAGTAACATAATTGAATTTTAATTTTTTTTGTGATATAGGTCCGGACAAAAGTGTGACGGCGGAGGAGATGACCTCTCGGGATTACTATTTTGATTCGTACGCACATTTCGGCATACACGAGGAAATGCTAAAAGATGAAGTCCGAACCTTGACTTACAGGAATGCCATGTATCACAATAAGCATTTGTTTAAAGGAAAGGTAATTCTAGACTATTTTAAGCACTTATGTTAAAAAAACTTAATATTTTATAGTTAGTCCCTTAGGAGCTACCTGATATATTAAGTTGCAGAGTAGTCCTAAGACCTCATTAACTGCTCCCTAACAGTCAAAGCTATCCAGGTCCAGTTGTAGATATAGTACACACACTTTAAATAGGGATATGTACCTTTGGAATCACTCTGAAAACTAATTCAATATAATAGGTCTAAAAAAGGCAGAATTCATATTTGTTAACGTCACATAGAGGCATAAATATGCTACAACTTCACCACCCACTAGTTAAATAATCAAGTAACAAGTGTACTGAATATTAACAAAGTCAATTAGACACTATGATTTAGTCTTAAAATAACTTGCACCAGTTCTTAATGTCTAACTTTTTCTGTTACTAACAACAAAAAAATTAAGTCTTCTCTCCTTTGAAATTTCAGACTGTCCTTGACATAGGCTGTGGTACAGGAATATTGTCCATGTTTGCTGCAAAAGCTGGTGCCGCTAAGGTCTATGCCGTTGAGTGTTCAAATATTGTAGACTATGCTCGAAAAATTATAGAAGCTAATAGACTTGACGATATTATAGAAATTGTCAAGGGCAAAGTAAGTATTTACTTCATTCTTGCTGGGTTATTAAAGTGTTTTAATAATTTTGGATTTGATATATTAACAAAATATTTCAATTACAATGTTGTAAAGAATGTTCTTCTTTAAACACATTCTTCTTTGGCAACAAATCTTGAGTCGAATACATTGTTGTCTTACTTTTCTGTGTAAACACATTAAAAATTGACAATGTAATCTTTTAAATTTTGTTTAAATTATATCTTACTTTTTATTTAAAATAGAAAAACCATGAAAAATAAAGAAAAAAAGATTTTTTAAATTTCATTTGTCGTCTTACAACTGTAGATGTTGACGGTGTGGATGATGGATTAAGAAATCATGTATAATGTATTTGTTTTAATAATATTTCAGGTAGAAGAAATAGAATTACCAGTAGATAAGGTAGACATAATAATCTCAGAATGGATGGGCTACTGTTTGTTTTATGAAAGCATGTTGGATACTGTGTTGTTTGCCAGAGACAAGTGGCTAAAAGCTGATGGTATGCTGTTCCCAGATAGGTAAGTTTTTAACTTGCACATGCAGAGGGCATTGTGTCAGGGGTGTAGAATTGAAACAACTGTTGCTTATTAATATTATTATTATTTAACTATTAGCATTCTACTAAATCTTGTGTTGATCTTTGGGTTGACTATTACCCACCAAATAAGAGTTGTGTGCATCTTTGTATGTGTGCAATATTCTTAACTTGATAGTTTGGTCACATTGTGTGATTTGTTTCAACAGTCAGTGTTCTTAGATATGTGAAATAAAAAAACATTGTGGTCATTGTTTGGATTGTTTTTCTTTTATTTTTAGTAGGTACTGCATTGTGCATGCCTTGAGTTTTTTTTAATTTTTAATATCATTTGTATTATTGAAGTTGATAGAAATGACATACCTTCTAAAATAGTGTTTATCAATTCATTTTTACTTGGCTGTTATAAACTTCTTATACCTAAGATTAATAAAAATAAATTCTACTAATATCACTTAGTCTGTTGGGTTTTTGTGCCTTTTTGTTGCTTTTCATTATGTCAAGTGTTTTTTATCAATTTAAACTAATTTAAAATATACTACTTGTTAGGTTATTTCTGTACATTGAATTTGCTTGTATTTTGACCCAACTCTTCTGTACTAAATTCTATACTCAATGTAACAATGTCAAATATATCTTATTGTGGCTAGAAAAAGTAAGGTTTTCTTATCAGTCTAGGTTAGTTGTTGCAAGATTGCCATCTTGCTTGATTGAGAATACTAGTGGAATTATTACCATTTATTATTTTAATGTTAGCAGCTTTAACATTCAGTACAATTTAATCAATTCCTCACAATTAAATTGTACCTTATATTTGAGTATGTCTTATCTAGCAATATAAATTACTTCACAAATTATTATACTAGCTGGTTGGTGGGGAATCACTTTCCCCCAAAATTAAAACTAGAAACAAAAATTTAATTAAATTTGTAGATGCACACTGTTCATTTGTGGAATTGAAGACCGTCAGTACAAAGATGAGAAGATCAACTGGTGGGATGATGTTTACGGTTTCGATATGTCCTCAATCAGGAAGGTGGCAATCTCGGAACCATTGGTTGATGTTGTGGATGCAAAACAGGTAAGGAATTGTTTAAACTTTATGTTTTGCTTTATAAATCAAAATATTTACTTTTTTGATAACATTTAATAAACATAACAATAGATTTCCTCATGTTAAAAAATTGGCTCTTCCTATAGATGCCAAATATTGCTATGGTGTCTTCCCAGCCTGAAGATGTTGAGTTATCTGTATAACTGAGGAGCACTTATGTTTCTGAAGCAAAAATAGTAAAGTGTTAACCGTCACAATGCTAGTGACAATCTACTAAAAGCTTTATTAAATATTTGATAAAAATAGTAAAGTGTTAACCGTTAATAGCAAAAATAGTAAAGTGTTAACTGTCACAATGCTAGTGACAATCTACTAAAAGCTTTATTAAATATTTGATATTCTCTAACAGCCTAGCACCAACATGGATTAAAAGCAAAGAATAAAAATTATGAAAATGATTTTCTTAATACAATTTTTTCTTTTCAGGTTGTAACAAATTCCTGTTTGTTAAAAGAAATTGACTTATATACAGTGAAAAAAGAAGATTTGAACTTTGAATCAAAGTTCCATCTTCAGGTAATAATTGAAATTATATTACATACAGCTTCTTTGTTTTTACTTTTTTAACATTTTCTGTTTATAGTGAATTTTTATTTACCCAGATGTGTGGCTCTAAAGAGGGTAGGAGGGTTTTTTAGTCCTTTTAATAAAATGCTATATGGAGATTAGGTAAAAATTTGGGTTTAATTCTAAATACTGAGGTTATATATTCTCATTACAGGTTCGTCGGAATGATTTTATTCAGGCTTTGGTGACATTCTTCAATGTTGAGTTCACCAAGTCACATAAGAGGCTCGGCTTCAGCACTGCCCCCGAAGCTCCCTACACTCACTGGAAACAGACTGTCTTCTATTTTGACGAGTATATGACGGTAAGTACTCTGTAGTAGTAATGTTAGTAGTAATATAAATATGATTGTCAATCTTCTAAGCTTTCTTGGGTAAGCTGCAGTTTTGATTTGATGAAATTTTATTTATGTACATAAAGTTCAAGATCCGAGTTCTATGGCACCCCTTCAAACAATCTTCTAGCTGGACAACTATAAAATGGCAACTACAGCAACGACTTTGTGTAATTGGTTAAGATATTTCTTAACAGAAAGTTCAGCAATAATCCCTCATACAACTTTGGAGCTTAGAACGGCTCCCAAGTACCTTATATATAAACTGTCTTCTGATTTGATAAAACAATTACAAAGTTTAGTAATTATTTCATTCAACCATGGTACATTCAACATTGTTGAATGAGAGTTTATATGTATCACAGGAGACTTAAGAAATGCACTGGTCTAACAGTTACCTTCATACAAGATGTGTTCTACTTTGATGAGGAAATGTTTGACAGTATACGATTATCAGTTTAGTTTATTTTGATTAATCAGATATTTTTAAAAATATTGGCACAAACTAACTGATTTAGGCAAATATTTAAATAGTGAAAACCTGATAAAAATTATTACTTTAGTATTCAATTGACATGCATACATACATACATACAAACATTGATGAATATACATTTTATGAAAACAATTTTTGGATCTCAGTTATTTTTTCTGAAACATCTTAAGTTTAGACACTGCTGTTTGTAATGTCTATGAAATATATTTTTTATGTTCATGTTTATATTACAGGTAAAGAAAGGTGAAGAAATAACAGGTACGTTCTCAATGCGCCAAAACGCTCGCAACAACCGCGATCTCGACTTTGAACTGGAAATATCATTCAAAGGCGAGCTCTGTCAGGTGCAGGAGAAGAACTATTATCGAATGCGTTGATCGGGGTAGCGTAAAGCTAGACAAACCAATACTATGTTAAGTAATCCCTATTAGTACTCGGCCCGAGTCTTACAAACCACTGAGATTACACTAATGCCAGTTGTCTTATAATAGTGAACAGAAGAAAAATCCAAGAAGCAGTCTTTCATGCAATTTTATTATTTTTCATTCTGAGAATATTTTAAATTTTATTTTATTCGTATTTTGAAGTACTGTTTTCGTTTTAAGATCACTATTTTCGTTTTATGCATGTGTGTACATATACAAATAAAGACAGATTGTGTCTGGGACGCATCTGGTAGAGTTTAACTGTAATAGCTTTTACTTCTTAGTGTGAACATTTGTTGGAGAATATTATTCTATGCTTCTACAGTTCACTGTGTGATAATGAAGTTGTCAAATATGTTAGATTTGCAAAGTCCTATCAGATTACTTTTAACTGTAAGTGTCTAATTGCTTTGAGCATACTCTTTTAGTTAACTAATTCCAGTATTTACAAGGTGTATTAAAAAGTGTATCTATAAACTACATTCAAATACACCATAATGGTGTTATGGTATCTGAAATCAACTGGTTTTAAATTTCAAGACATATATTAGTGTATTTTTATTTATGTTACAGGTTTTCTATCTTAATATATATAAATTACGTGTCACGTTGTTTGTCCGCGATGGACTCCTAAACTACTTAACCAAATTCAATCAAGTTTGCACACCATGTGCAGTTTGATCCAACTTAAAAGATAGGATAGCTTACATCTCAATTTATGATAAAAAAATTACAGCCGGAACAGGCAGCTAGTACAAGTACATTTCTTAATATGGGTGCCCACAAATATCTTTTCGAGTTCAATTATGTTTGTCTTAATGAGAGTATTGTATCTGTACCATTAGCATGAGATTTTTGCAATAAATCGTTAATACGCAACGTTCGCATACATGTTGATGTGCGAAAGGGTGGTCCGATATATTATGCTGTTTATAGGACACAGTTGTCTTGCCACCTGGAGAGCTGCACGCTCGTTCATAAGCATAAACAAATTCGATGTAATAGTCTAGACCGGTTCTTCACAGGAGTTAACCTGTTGTAGGTATAAAATTTGCAAACTGGCCAAAAATTGACAAAAGTCTTTAAGACAGATTGTACAAGTTATAAAAAAAATATTTGACTCATCCCTTGTTTATTTCCCCCATACATTTTTGTTAAAAGCCATCTTCACGACATTGTTAAAATTGGATATGTGTTATACATTGTATAAGTACCCGGTTGGCTATAGGTTTGCCATCTATTATATTGTAAGACTTAGTGTCTTCAGCTAGTCTTGGGTGCGCTGCTTGTACCTCCTACACCTCTTCGGAGATACGGATGTGAAGGCACTAATTAAAATGTAATAATGAAAAGAACTGTCTCAAAAGTTAACAGCAAAAACTCAATCTCATGTGAATGTCCACTTACTTAAGATAGAACACGTGGCAACACGTGTGGTGTCATTTATGTCCACAAGTAAAAAAAAAAAAATTTTTTACAGGATCGGTTATTAAAATGAGTACTATGTTATTACTGGTTATCTCATACGGATATCCAAATACTTTCATAATACCATTCATTTATTAATTATTCTCAATAATATGTAAGATTTATTAATATCATTTAATCATTTTTGTCTTGAGGTATTTGTAGGATTTTATAAGTAAGGAGATACCATCGGAAGAATAACATAAATAAGGATACATACATAGCATACTTTTCAATTTCTGTTCAGGACCTTCTAATGATCTTCAGGATATTGTCTTTTTTTTGTAGTAAAAAGATCTTAAGATTTTACAAAAACTGGAATGAGAACGAAGGTATTTCAGTAAGAATAATACTTATTCTGTGTAATACATGCTTTGCTTATTGTAGTCCTTTTGAAATTTTGTAATGGAGAAACATTTTTTATTATAAAAAACCTTAATTTAAAATAGCGGACATTTTTTTGTTTTGTCACTGCTCGATTTTAGTCATTGGATATAAACATTTCAATATTGTCAGCAATTAAAATAACTGTTTCGAATGTCACACTTTTACTATCAGATGTTATAGGAGCGTTTGTCAGACAGTGCGATTTTGATACAGTTTCATGAGGAATATTTGTTCCCACCATTTTAGTATACTATGCCTGACCTATATTGATTTAATATTAGTTCAAGATAAATTTGAAAAAGTATGTGTTAAGAAAATACTTTGCTATAACGTCACAAGATTCTTTAGAGCTAATATGACTTTAATGTAAGGGCAAAACTGGAACTTTTTGTTTTCTTATAACATCTTGCAAATTTTAAGTTTTACGTTGGTATACTTATTTTTATTTGATATACAGGATGTAATTTTTATTATTGGCAGTTACATTTGAGGAATGAACCTACGGGTTTTCGGGAACATGGTTCAATAATATACTTTAAACCTTGTGATATAAATTTTACTTTAAGCTAGATTTTATTTCTGTGAAATATGACAAACTAGTGACTCCTCTATTAATATTCAAATAGTTTTAAAAATTACACCCGCGTTTTTGGAAAGTGAATTTTGTTTAGAAATTAGTTTTAAATGTATATATTTTTCTGGAGTGTGATATAGTTTAAGCAATTGTAATGGACTGCCACAAGGGTCCACGCTTGGGCCAGTACTATATATTGTTTATATTTCTAATATTGTAACAATATATCTGAAATAGCAAAGAAATGTGTACAATTAAAACAGTATTGACAAAACTTTCTAAGACAGTTTTTTTAATAGGCCAAACCTGTATCCCAAAAACTTCTGGTAAAATAAGTTTCTTACTTTTTTCCTTTTTTTACATCCGAAGATTTCGACGGTGATATGTTTTACCCATTTTATGTTGCTACAACTTCAGACTTTATTGTTGTCTATCGGAGGGTAGAGTATCCGACAAGCTTATGCAAGTAACTTATGTTGATGAATGGATAATCAACGCAGCTTATATATGGTATCTAATTAATTATATACGTCAAGGTAAATTTCCGCCGTAACACCGGAAAGCTTCCTAAATCTTCAATATTTTCCTTAAAACTCCCTCGGGTAAAATACCATGGCTAAGTAAAGCGTTGTTTTGCTAAGCGCTGTGAATATCTTGCATTAATCAGATAATGATAGTATCAGGTTCGCCTTGCAGGCAGTAAGGTGATAAAACTATATTTTGTATTCATAATTTGGTATAATGCATATGTACAGTTTTTTCCTGCTGTAATCTGTGAACTGTTTGAGCGTTACAAAAAGTGATAGCGCAGACTGTGACGGGGCGTAGCGCGTCGGGTCGAGGCGTGTCGCATTGCAAAGCACACCAGGCCAGGCAGCATCGCATCGGAGGATTTTTGCTATTCTTTTCAGTACCAAAAACAAGTGTAAAAAAAGAGTAACCACTCTACTTTAAAATCGTCTAGTATGACAAGTGGCGCCTCTACTAGTTTACATACAAAAATTTATCGTTTAAATGTCATTAGCACCTCTATTCACGTTAATAATAATATCGTTTTACTCTCTTTTGGTGATTGTAGGCCACATCGGGGACTGCGCGCGGGGTGCCGAGCAAAATCAGCTCCGGAAAAATTATCGTGATGCTGTATAGGTTGCTTTGCTCCATCCAAAGTGATTGAAAGCGACCTAGGCGGATCATTGCGTTGTGATGCGCCCTGTTTCGGCCTGCCCAAATGTGCGCTATCCTTAATACGTTAAAAAGCCAGGTCTGTGTCATTTTTGAATGTAAAAGTTTTACTCATTTCTGAGTTGCAGAATATTTCAGTTTTCAGTGTTGATGGTATAAAAAATAAGATTCAGTCAGCTGTTTACAGAACATTTATTCGTACTTATCTCTAACTTAAAGCGATGACTATAAATTATAACGAAAGAAATGTAGTTAATATAGTAACATCAATCATATGCTGTAGCTCAAATATTAGTACCTAAATGAGACTGATAAAAATGGTTGAGCACGGCTGTCATCGACTTCGAAAAAGGAGGGGTTTATATCGCACCTTCAGTAATATAAGGGCTCAAGTCAAATTTTTAACATTCAAAATCCCATATACCACAGGTATTTTGAATGATAAACGCACGCACGCACAATTGATATTCGCTACTAGTTAGCGCTAGCTAAAAAATATAAGAATGACTTGGTAATTGTATGTGTTTTACACATGAATAGTATCGGAAAAAAATACTGTATATTAATTAAAACACGATTTCACAAAAAGTAGTTTTTTGGATAGTGCCCTTATATTACTGAGGGTGCGATATTTTCTATATATTTTATTTAACTTTTCCGTCACTTGTGAACCGATTACAAAAACTTTTTTGAAACAGTACTCCCAAGGAAGTATCATTACCGCCAAGTATGGACCTGGTGAGGGAATCCCAGAGAACGAGGAAAACACTTAATATTTGTGCACATAATATATGATTTACTTATTGAAGTCGAAACGAAGTCGCTTTTTTGCAAATTTACTGCGACTAAATTATAGTAATGATGTTTTAACCGTTCACTATATCACCGAACATTATGGCGAAAACTGTCATTCAAATTACAGATCATTAGAACATTTTCTTGTCTTTTCGTAAGCAGTCTTACTATTGCTTATAACTAACTTAGAATATAAAATACCTAATTAAACTACATTTATTAGGCATATGGCCGTGCCACCAGAGCAAAAGAGAATTTTTACTGTCAAATATTTTTTGTTATCTATTATGTAGGTAGTTTAATAAAATTGTGTTATAATTTGTGACTGAGGGAGGTGGGGGCAGTCGGCATAGGTATGTCCGAGAATATTTAGGCAACGACTGGCACTACAATGGCATTTTTCTTGAGATCTATACAACAGCAACTTGAGATGAGGTCGTATTCTTCACAGGAGTTTGCGAATAAGTGAGCGCAGTTTGTTTGACGACAATGGCCGGGACGAACTGTAAAAAAATAAGGAGTTAAAGATAACCCGATTGCGAAAACGATTATCCTACTAATAGGATTTCTCTTGAATATGAAATAATACACTATTGGGAATTGGAATCGTATATCGTCGCTTATATTACAACACCGCGAATATGCATTTTTGCTACTTCACGTTTGCGCAGATTCGCGGTGTTTATGTCAAAATCGACAAATGACAACATTGGCAGTGATAATATTTTTGAAATTACGGCCTTTTATTGTCTGCTTTATTAGGATGTTATTGGTCGAAAAGACGTAAAATTTATTTTTTATCCTGTAAATTAAAAAAAAGCGTAACGTAAAAAATGCATATTCGCGGTGTTGTAATATAAGCGACGATGTCTTTTTGGATACTCTTGACGCCAATACTAGCGAACTGTTAATAGTAATTTATTTTATCGGATTAGGTAATTTTTTTTGGAGTTAAATGTTAATAATCCCATAGCAATATGTTCGTGAGTGACCTAAAATGAGATATCCGATTCCGATTTGCTTTAAATTGAGATTCAAGTAACCCTACTATTGTCGGAAATCGAACCCGAGCCTCTAAGATGGTTGTTGGCGTTAGGTTAGTTAACCCTTCGATTAATGAGGCGAGTGTATGACACTTGTAGGATTGAGGATATAAAAATTGCTGACTAATATATAGCGACGTAGCACTCGCCAGTCACATCTTTGTTCAATAAAACCACAATCTATTTAAATGATACCTGGCAGATTTCTAGTGTTCTCTTATATGATACTAATATTTTATGATACTAACAGAAAAAAACAAGGTAAGATGTCAAATTGAGTAGGTATGAAATGCATCGCGTAAGTGATAACCGCAACAGGACAATGACGAAACCTATCATTGTGGATGTTTACCTATAAACATAAAATCCGTAAAAATTCGGGGCAATCGTGGCAAATCTACCATCTAGACTGACTGCACTAGTGCTACAATTAAGTAATTTAAAAAAATGTATAATTCCAGGTGTCGAGTCGACGATCGAGATATCGCTATGCCTAAAACTTACCTAACTTTTGTTCAAAAACAGTTTAAAAATATTTACTAAAGTAGAAAAGCTACTGATGATTGAAACATTGAACACCTACTAGTTTTCCACAAAGCTAAGTTTATCTTAAATATTACAATAATTATCGGTCATTATCGAAGTACCGTTTTGGCAGTCATTTGTCCGGTTACATTATTTAAAAATAATTTAAATGATAAATTATTCCAATTGAATTATATTAAAATAATTATTTAAATATGTTAAATAATGTAAATATTCCTAGATTTGTGGAATGTGGATTTGTATGTTTTTTTTAATACGCCCTTGGTCCTACAATACCTAAATATACTTTTCTGGCAGAAGCATAAAACTGACAGAAAAGGTTTGCAATTTTCATTTACTTTTCAAACCATTGAAACAATACACTGCCGACCGCCTCGTTGGTCGAGTGGCTAGCGCACACGCCTAGCTACACTGACCAACCGCGTGGCTCGGGTTCGATTCCCGACGGGGGCAGGCATTTGTGTTATGAACATTTAGATGTCTGCATTTCCGGATCTGAGTGTTTATTATATTTATTCTGGTATGTATTTAAGTAGTTCTATATATTAGAATCGTTGACTAACACTCATAACACAAGCATATAGTTTGCTTACTTTGGGGTTAGGTTCAATTTGTGTAACTGGTCCAGGGATTTATTTATTTATTAATACACCTTCATGATTTTAGCCTTGTGGAACCTATTACCCAGGCCGATTTTGTTACGTTCTGGCACTCTTCAGGAAGTGAGCGAGGTTGAGTAATTCGTAAAAATAAGTAGTAAAAAAATCGTTTTTTTTTTAAATTACAAATGGAACATTTTCCATTTAAGAAACATTTTGAAAACATGCTGTTGGTTTGTGGTTATTTCCCCAAATGCAAGAAATTCATAATTATTTATTCTTTAAGATGATAAGACTTAGGTAATTACTTACTAAGATTGCACGTTTACACTGAATACGACAATAGCGAGGACAAAAATTTTGGATGACGGTTCCCAACTTAGGGGTTTTCTCCCCAGATTTAGGGGATAAAAAATTGGAATGGTTTTTTTAGGGGGATTTATTTTTAGGGGTATTATTAGGGATTTTTTTATTTCGATTATTTTTATAACTTTTTTAATTTATTAGAAAAAATATACAAGACAATGCGTTGATTGAACCAATAAAGCCAATAATCTTAATTATTTTTAACGCAGAGGTTTAGTGACATCTGATATGAATGCTCGTTACTAAAAATGTGTTTATTAGTTAATATAATAAATGTAGTATATATAGTTAATTAATTTATAATTGTAGTATAAACCATTCATTATTTAAATATATTTGTTTACTTATTGATTATTTATTAAATTATGTTTCTTTATCAAGTATTTTTTTTTATTAATGATTATATTAAATATTAATTTATTATTTACCATACTCATATTGTAAAGAGGAAAACTTTGTTTGTTTGTTTGGTTGTAATGAATAGGCTCAAAAACTACTGGACCGATTTTAAAAATTCTTTCACCATTCAAAAAAGCTACATTATCCACGAGTGACATAGGCTTTGTTTCATCCAAATCCGTATAGTAGAAGCCAAGTTACGCAGGCGAAGCTGCGTGAAACTGCTAGTATTCAATATTTGTCTAGGGGAATTTCCAAGAGATTACGGGAATATTAGGGGTTTTTTATTTCAGCATTGGGGAGAAAAAATTTTGAGAGTTGGGAACACTGTTTTGGATGTAGATATACTAAAAATTATGGAAACTAAGGCTAGTTGTCAAAATACTTACCTAAATACTCCATTAAACAATGGGGTTGTCATGTTTTTTTTATCAGTCTAATTGGAATAGCTACGTTGCTTACAAATATAAGTATTCAATGGCGTTCGTCAAAAGATCGCGGAAACAATAACAACGCGACGTTGAACCTCATTGCTGCAGTGGTTACTACAGCACCGCGAAAACTGCTTAGGTTCCTCATCGATGAGCATGATTGTGAGGGTGTGTTATTTTCGAACGTTTGTAGGGAGTATCCACTCCATTTCATACCTATTTTTGTCTCTGCCACATATCTCTCAATTTTGTTATTTTTTTCTCTACATAATGTCTACCTACTTTTGATTGCTAAATTATTTAAAGCATATAATTTAGCAATCAAAAGTGCAATTACTTTTAGTCTCAAGAGCGATGGCGTTATTATATTCCTTCGCCTGAAAATGCTGTGCTTTTTTGCATTAGGTTGGTAGGTACTTCATTTAATCTTTAGAGCAATCGAATTAAAAACGACAACCTCTTGCGTTTGAATTGACGAATTTTCTTCAGAACCGGCTCAGCAGTTAAGCTTTAAAATCGTAAAAGACAGACTTGTTTTTACTACTACCTATGAATAATGAATATAAAAACAATACGTACAAACTGAATTAGTGTCGCAGCAGCAGGAATCATGAGCTTGTTTCTGGGAACAGTAGCTGTAGACTGAAGAATCACACAGAGGGCAGCCTGGATGAGCACCTGGAGGTCCCTCTAATCCTGGACGGTAACCAGGATATCCGCCTGGATAATTCCCACCGGGATAATTCCCACCAGGGTAATATCCAGGGTTTTGACCAGGATAGTATCCAGGATAATGCCCTTGTCCGTAGCCACCTCCTATCAAATATTGCCATATTTCTCTTAAACTGAAACCTGTTGAATGTTATTGTGATGGGTTAATATGATGATGATAGGCCCACGTGTCAAAAGGTGGGTTATGGTTAGTGAACGAAAAAATCATAGAACAAATTTTAAATGGCGCCAAAACTGCCTCCGAAAATGTCTATTACATTTGAACTATAATAGATAGGCTTTAAGATAATGAAATCTCAGAGATTTTTTTTAAATTTTAGACCACATTATTGAAATTTAAATGTTTTTTTGTTTTTCACTACATTTAAATTGTTATATTTTTTTTAATTTTTTGTAACTCGTGTGTAAAAAAGCTTTATTATAATGTTATTTTGGAATTAAATACAAAATTTAAATTCATATCCTGTTTCGTGGGCCAAAAAAATCTAGAAATTTGTCTATTTATTTTTTCGTTCATAGGTTAGGTATATGAATATGAAATGGTGGATTTTGCAAATGCTGTGAAGTTAGAGTTATGGAAAAATATTACCCACTTTTTTACATTGTTGCTTTTTTAGAAAAAATAGACAAAGAAAGAAAACACAACGTAGAAGTTGGGTGCTCTGGTTCTGTGTTCCAACGTAGCCCAATATGTAAAAGCGTGAAGTAAGTAGGTATAAATAGCGAGATCTAATGATTTCGTCCCATGGCCAGACCCTATTTTTATAAAAGCTAAAAGTTCTTTAAGTATGGTTCCAATTCAGCCCAGAATTGTCGGGCTACCTACTATGAATTTTGTATTGTGGCTTCAGTAGGTATATAATATAGCAAGTTCTGGCAAAAGTGTTAGGTTAATGAGGCTACGTCTTTTAATAGTTATTTAATTGACATGTAATTATAAATCTGTTTTTGCTACAACGCTTGTATAAGTAGGTACTAGATATAATAGTACAGTTACAATTTACAAAAGTTTCAACGATGAGCAGTGTCTGGCAAAGAATGACTAAATTTCATTTCTTATGTAGGTATTTACTAAGAAACGTTAATAAAAAGTAGTTGTTACCTACGAGTATTTAACCTGTACACTTCTCTACGAATTTAATTGCAAAAGGTGACTTCTCCTTATCTATGTTAATCAAATCATACCTATATACTTATCTAAATAAGATTATTAGTGATCTTTGCTATTTAATGTTCATCAAAATTGTCTCTTACCTTAATTTATTGAAATGAATGTTTTACAAGTTATTATCACATATAAAATTACAAACAACCAAAAAAATCCCTTTCAGTGAAACGGTTGAATCCATGTTACGCGGATCGCGTCACCTTCTCGCTCCGCCTAAAGTCATCAATTGCAGATAGCCAGAGCATTGTCCCGAACTAGGAGAAACTTTAGAGAATCCAGGAAGACATTTTGTAGTTATTGGCCGTTTAGTCTTATTCAAGGTGAATATTTTGTAGTGGTCTAGCAGTTCAGGTGTTGGACTTGACTGCATGAGGTCCCGGGTTCGTATCCCGGGTCGGGCAACAAAAAGAAAATTTGGTTTTTCCAATTTTATGATTTAAAAAAATGTTGCTCGGGATTGGATAAGTTTGTTGGTTTGCGATAGGCTTGCCACCTATCACATTGTGGGATTTAGTGGCTTCGGCTAGTCGTGGGTGCCCTGGTTGTCCCTCTGCCTACCTCTTCGGGGATATGGGCGTGAAGATATTTTTTTATTTTTTTTATTATAGGTACATTTTGATTTAAATTATAGCTAAACACTATTATTGTATAACGACGAGGGCGGTGCTATTACCTACTGTTGAAGCATTAACAGGTAGTTTAATGCAACCCGTGGGAAACGGGCCGGGTCGCTAGTGACATTAAAATTAAGGAAATTAAGGAAATGGGTGTCGGCAATCAATTAAATTAAGGTATTAATCGTTAACATACCTATACGTTAACGGTTTGTAGGTCAGGGGTGTCCTTAAAAATATCTTCTCAATAAATTTAGAGCATGAGTAATAGGTAAATATTATCAAAAGTCCTAGATCTTAAAAATATTATTAATAATGTTTAAAATTTAGTAACGCGTATACGTTATAGGTGGATACATTTTTGCTTTAAATTATATTAAATTAAAATTTATTAATCTAGCAATTTTATTAAATGTGGAATCAAATTTAAACACCACATAATAAATACCGCTTTAAAAATGCAAATGCTACCTGCAATGTGCCAATGTTGCTACGTTTGTTTCGAATATTTTTAAGAATAAGTACATACAACAATGAAAAAACTTAACTGTATTTTAAGTCTAAAGTTCATTAATGTGTCATTAAAGTTCATTAATATTACTCATCAAAAATAACCCGTTCTCATAAACGTAATTAAGGAGCGCGTTAGATAATAATCTGATATTTTTTGGTAATTATAACAAAAGATGACTTGTCCTTGGCACTATGTTCCTCATTGTAATGAAGTTTTTTGAGTGATGTTTTGTTCCCACAATAAGTAAACGTTTACTCAGATGAGACAGATTTCCTTAAATACGAAAAGAACGACTCATCGTCATACAATGAATAGGTAGTAAGTAGGTTAAGTACTACGTACCTAGGTAGGTAATTACTGGGGTTTTTTGTGATGCCATTATTAGCATCTGGTAGCTACAACATTATTTTGACAAACTATACTTTAAATAATATAATTGCTTAAATTACTATATTATGGCAACATTGGGCCAAATTTAGCCAACAAATCGTTAGTAGGGCTACTCCTGAATATCGATTTCATGCAAATTGGAAATTGGATTTGTCATTTTAGGTAGGTACCAAAGTGAACATAGTAACAGTGGTTAAGATACGGTTCTAGCAAAATTCAGTGAATCCCATAAAATAATTATATTGTTATTAACTAAACTTTTATAATTCGCTATTATTGTGTTAAAGAGTACCTAAAATCTAATTCGATTCCTGTTTCCAATATTGCATTAATCGAGATTCAAGAGTAACCTTACAGATCCCGTTGATTTCACAATTACTAACTTACGAAGTAAGCCTATAAAAGTCGGACTGAATGTGTAGGTACTGCGGCTATTATCTCTAGTTCTTTCGATTTAATAGGTAATTTTATCGATGGCCACTCCATCTTGAATTTGAGTATCGAGTATTGAGTAGTGAAATAGGTATGTGCTGCTTAATTATTTCATAAACTTTTGCCATAATGTTAGAAACACCCCAATGAACGGCAAATAAGTATAATTTTGTGTAAAAATTGAAATGTTACAAAAACATCAATCAATACTTTAAGTCTTATATGGTTGGTGTAAGTATATGCGGTTTCTATTTGTTTTGAGTAAACACTTTATGTTTGCCCGTATATTTATAACTAGCAGTTTCACGTAGCTTCGCCTGCGTAACTTAGCTTTTACTATACCGATTTGGATGAAACAAAGCCTATGTCACTCGTGGATAATGTAGCTTTCGAATAGTGTAAGAATTTTTAAAATCGGTCCAGTAGTTTTTGAGCCTATTCGTTACAACCAAACAAACAAAGTTTTCCTCTTTATAATATTAGTATGATATAAATAACATTTATAACATATTGTTTTAATTTTAGGTTATACGTGTTCAGATTACAAATTTTTAGTTTTCAAGAAGAAAAAGAATAAGATGAATATTGTGAATTCCGGTCTGCGGAGATTTTTTCTGACTTAAATTAAAAAAGGTGTAATATATTACATCTGATGTCATATTTTATTCTTCCACCTCTCAGCCTTACCCATGCAATTAGCAATGGTGTTGTTATTATAGTTGAGTTGTTGAAATGATCCATTTCAATTAAGAGACAAACTCACGAGTTTTTAATTTTGAATTACAGTCTCGAAGTGAGAACAAAATATATTCAAATACGAAAAATCATACCAAAATTTGAAAATGACATAAAAGATAAAACCTTAAAAGTAGGTAAATTTATAACTGTCACGAATTTAAAGAGAAAAACCAAAATAAAACCCCACTAATTTAAAAAAAAATTAAGAGATAGGTGCCAGTGCCTTATTTTTAATGCTGTTATTAAGTCAGTATTCGCTAATGTGGTGTTCTACGAGTATTTAAAGAATAAACCAATGACGCAAACATCATTTTGTATATGGGGTTACTGTTAATAAATTGGTTGAAATAGAAAATTGCAAAATTAAAAAGTAGAGGTTTTATCTACTTTATCTTCAGATGGCGAATACTAAGTAATTGAAGTACTTATGTACGATAAAATGGGTGTTTTCATCACAGTTTTTTTGAAAAACCAAATCTGTTAAAACAAAGTCTTTGTGTTAACATGATCACAATGAATTAGTACCAACGAGAAAAATACACTGGTTTGTACAATTTACAATCTTGGAATGACTACAAACGATCTATAAACTAAAACGAACTAAAACGTTCAATTTGTAAAGGTCCTGCAATTTTTTCAATTCCATTCGCGGTATTTTTTTAATTTTACCCGATATATTAGGTCAAGCAAACAATATCTACAGACAGCCAGTATTTATTAGTAAAACCGTTTGCCCGTTATAATGTGAGCACTTAATTTTGTTACAATATCCACAATCAAGATAAATTCATCGATATTTCTTAAAGTTTAAATTAATAAAAATTCAAAATTACAAAATCGTGAGTGTATGTCGATAACATTAAGTTTATTTTACCCGTATTTAGTCCGTTTCTGCTTAAGTCATAATTAACTGATGGCACACCTAATAAATAAGAAAAATATGACGTTAAAATGCATATAAGGAATGGCTGTGTACAATCAATATTGCATTAAAAACTAATATTGAATGTTGAGTCACTCAATCTTGACTTGTTTTATTAATGTAGCCAACATAACTGTGAAGCAAATTTGCGTTTAATATTAATAAGAGTGCAAATACACAGGAATAATGCATAAAATACTCATATATAATTAATAACTTAAATATGATAATTTCAAGTTTATCAAGTATCAAGATTTCTGGTTACAGTATGACGTTTATCAATTTTATTTGCCTTTATAAATTAATCTATCTTTAATCCCCACTATTACTAATTTATAAATACGAAAGTGTTTGTTTGTCCTTTCACGTCATAATACAAGGTACTAGTGGTTTTTGATTTATACAAAATTACAAGTAGGTACATTTGTAGGATGTTAGACCATTTGGCAATAATTGTCAAATCGCGATATGGTACCTAATTAAATATTTTTTAAAATAGAGTCGATTTCTGCAGTGTTACTGCGTTTATGATGCGTTATTAATCACTATTGATAGTTGTATATGTAAGCAAATAAAGTATAGTTGTGCAATTTATGAAAACTACATGTTATGGTACCCGTATGACAGTACCTAATATGATAAGTATCAACGACCTCAGTAATGCATCCAGCCTTGTGCAAACATAATAGTAGAGCATCGTTGCAACTCAAATCGGCTAGAACGGCAACGTTGGAATAAATCAATTTGAATCACATCACTATACTTCATAAAATTTCTTTCGAAACTCATCAAAATCGAATAAATTCTTTATTCATCTTTTAGTCAAGAAGTTACAGTATTAATATTTTGACTGCGAAAGTTTGTGTGTTTGTTAGTTACTCCCTCACGCAAAAACAGCTCAACCGATTTTCATGAAATTTGGCAAACACATAGAGAGTAACTGGGATTAACACATAGGATAGTTTTTATCCCGAAACACTGTTCCTGTGGGACCACGCAGGCAACGTAGCGGGCAACAGCTAGTTATACACAACACTAACCAAATTAATGATCTGTGGTGCTATTTTTAGATAAGAGGATATTAAGGGAAGGATAGGTATTTTATATGACAGTTTAGCGAACAAACACGGGTTTTGGATGGTAAGAGACAACCATGGCCTATAGACACCTTGGATGTTAGAAGCCCGTTGTTGTCATGTGGCGGTGATATAAGGCATATTGTGCAATTCTATCGGCTACCCTGACATACGGCCTAGAACATGACAGAACCATTACGTCAGCAGGAATAGGTAAAGCCGTGGATTCCTACCAAAGCAAGTTGCTACACAGCACTCTACCACGAATAGTGTTGTTGGTAACGACCTATTTAACTTGTGCCCGCCTCTTACGAGCTGCCAGGTAGGAAGGCAGATGGATAATCTGATGTTTTTATACAGGAGACCCGGAATAACACCGGAGGTTTTATTATATATTTTACTAGCTGTTCCAGCCAACTTCGTTTTATACGTCCATTGTATGGAAAAAAATAAAATGTTGTTTTTCTTAGTTTCCTCGCAATAAAACAAGTATAAAAATACCCTATGTCCTTTTACAAGTTCTAAGCTACTACGCTATCACTTTTCAGCCAAATTGGTTCAGCCGTTCTTGAATTATAGATACTTATTGTAATTAACACGGCTTTCCTTTATACTAGCTGACCCGGCAGACGTGGTTCTGCTATTGTTTTTGCTATGATTCACCCTTATCATTTAGGACTGTAAAAAATAGATATCAGTCGATTCTCTGACCTACTCTCAATATGCTCACAAAAATTTCATGAGAATCGGTTTAGCCGTTTCGGAGGAGTACGGTGACTAACATGGTGACACGGGAATATTGTACATAAGATATAATATATTACTTGGCACATGTAAGTCATTCTGTTAGGTGTTCTTCGATTTTTAAAAAAAAATAGGTTAAATTATTTTGGCTCTAAATCTTATATTTTACACAAATATTTATGCATTATTCCAGATTATATAATTAATATGTGCGCTTATTGTAAGTTGTAGTTGTTACCATTTCCGACGTTGGTTTTGACTCTGCTTCTATCGTAATTGCTTAGCTGTGTCCCTATTAAAAATAATTCATTGATCGAAAAATAATGTAAAAAAACTTAGGATTAAATTTTAGCATAGTTTTGGATTTGTCTGAAAAATGAAACGTGATGTTAAATGTAAACTTCTGCATTGAAATTGTATAAAAACATTTTTAATGGAGATTGATAAGTACTATAATATACAATACATTCTATAGTACTTAATTATAGAGTGATAATTTAGCACAGAATAAAATAACCTCTAAGGATAACTTTGTAAAATTTTAAAAATTGTAACAGATTTTTAAAAACATCTAACGCATGGTCTTAATTTAATTACAAAACAATCGCCTTTAACTAACATTTTTTTTTATTATAACTATTGTATTATTTCTATTTTAACTATCATCATGACAGATTATAGTAAAATAAATAAAAAAATAAAAGTAACTAAAATATCAATTAATTTTTTGCAATTAAATAATCCGTTCAAATTTGAATTTAGAACAAAATATGTTCTAAATTAAATTTAAAAACATGATGTGGTTTAAATTCATTTGTATTTAGAACATTTTCTTTCTATTATTTTATTTATAAATAAACATACCTTGGCTCACAGCTATTAAAGCTGCCAGGATTATTATCGACTTGAACATATTTGGTGAAGCTGCACTGGTTTGTAGTTAAACTATGTGTGACGACCGTGAGGGGCGAGAATCAAATGAAAATTATAAATAAACAGCACCAACCTAGCATCAGCCTGATATACCGGTAATATCACGTATAAAATTCAAACTTTTTCCACCTGTTACATTTTTGACTTTTAGTTAGAAGTCCATTTCAATTTGTGTTAGTTTTTTTGTTAGGAATTACTGAGATGGAAATTTGTTTTACCGTTATACTTAATCGGATTTTAATCTATATGTATGTGTGCTTATTTTAATCTGAGAGCAAGTATTTGAACACTCCCAAGTTTTTTTTATGGTGTGGCTATATAGGTATCTATATTATATCTATTGGTTGGTTAATTGTAACGCAAAACATATAAATAACATAATAATGTTAAAGACAATAGTAAGTAGGTATATATTTCTTTCACTATATTAAACTTTTTATTGTGTAACGAATATGAAGTATCCAAAAAGCTGCTTAAGCATTAACTTTCTTAGTTATACCTGAGCTAGTGCTTAAAATATTGCTGAGTATGTTCTTTTTGTTCCTACTTCCTTAGCCTTTATGGAAAGTTTTTTGTTATTTTTCATAAATATGAATACTTAATTTGTTTAAACACTACTTCTCTACTTCCAATCCCATATAAAAGTAAAATCCGTGGAACAATTTTTGTTAGGGACAATTTTATTTGTCACCGACATACGCAGTGTGCTAGTGTTGCGGAAACTGAACAAAAATATTTGATCTTTAAAATTTTTGCTTATGACGTCTGATCTCATATATTTTGTTATTTAGTTTCACCTGTCCCGATTCATAAGTAATGGATTTTTACATTGTCAAAATTGATCTACTACAACATCATAAGATGGAGCTGGTCTGAAGATGGATCCGGAAGGTGGCCATAGGAACTCCTCAAATTTGCAACATTATTTTATGAAGTCTGGGCTTAGCTGATTAGTCTTGAATATTATTCTCTCAGTAATTCTTAATTCCATTGCCAGGAATACCCGTTACAAATAAAAGTTTTTTCACAAAAACATTTTTTTGTTAAAAACTCATTTTTAATATCACTTGTGTGCTCGATGATCCGCAAAGTGCATTATTCTTTGCAAGGGTTAGTGTTGCTGTCCTTGACTCCTAATAGGGTCCGTTCTCTAGCAATTATTTATATATTAATTGATACCACATTGAGACTTACTTGAACTAACTAATTATATCTCCGCCGTTCTATGTAATTTAGCATATTTATTAAGATATAAAATATATTTTTTAACATAGCATTACTTTGAATTTTGCAATTTATTGCAATCTAGTAATATAAATCTAAAAATCTAAAATATAAATGTAGACTGATGATTATTCTTTAATTTAAATCAATTAAAAGATTGATCACTTCCTGTTTTAACTCAACTTTCATAAAGTAATAACTAAAAAGCTATCTGAAATTTATTTATAAACAAATATATAAATTTGGAGTGTCGGTTTATAACATTTAGATAACCCCATTTAACTTCATGCACATACCTATCTCTTTTTGAAACGGCTAGACCGATGTTGACAGAACTTTCACTGGCAAGTAGCTGATGTAAAACAAGCAGACGGTTTTCTCGATGGTAAAAAATTCACGCCGCCTAGAGACACCAAAGGAGATAACAGTGCGTTGCCCACCTGAGGCAGGGACGGGACCTCGAGCAAAAGTAAGTTCATGGGCTACCTTAACCTCCGAACCAGAACAAGTCTATGGCAATTACTGACGTTATGGCGGCAGGAATAGACAAGGCGGTGGTATCAATCCGGGCGAGTTGCTGCGAAGCTCTACCACCTAGTAGGACGGTCACAGTGTTAGTGACGGTAAGCAAATGTTCGACTATTACGAGCTGCCTGGCAGGAAGGCAGATGGTCTATTCTGCAAAGGAGCCCGGACCAACACCAATTAAGAAAAAAAAAAAAAAACTAAATGATAATTTGTCATTCATCAATGACAAATCATATACTTACTCTTCTATGGTTGGAAGTTGTTTTCAAATACGTGCTGGTTGACAAAGTTTTGGAGTAGCTATAACCGAATTTTGGGTATACTCTACTGTGCAGTAATTTGGGAGTTTAAAATTTGCCCGGGTAGAAATCCACCGCTTTACTAATTCCTGCCGCCATAATGACTCGGTCATATTCAGGTTCAAAGGGTAACGTAGACTTCTACATTAGGCTATACGCCTCGCCCACAGGACAACGAAGCGGCTGTAATATCTATGGTGTCTACAGTCCACGGTTGTCTCGTGACTTGTGAGTCGTGTCACGTACCTAATGTGAAAGAGGCCTAACCATGAATCATTCTAACCGCAAATCTATTTTTCCAGAAACTAAAAAACTAAAATAATAATACTAAAAGAAACGTTTTTATTTATGAGATCAAGCTACAATCTAGCAAAAGGATATCCTACAGTTACCTAAAAACAAACGTCAATAATTAACACTTGATTTTTCTGCTGAGTGGGCGCTACTCGTGGTGTGGTGATAAATATATCGATAAACTATACTTAAAACCGGAACGCGATAGTGTCGAGCATTGACAGGGATAGGTATGGTAACCATCCGAGCAAATCGTCACGGAAATTCATCCGAAAAATATAAACCGACGATAGAGACCAAGGAATAGATATTAATCCTTGATTAATACTCGTATAATAGAATTAGGATCGTCACTTTTGAGAAAAACTATCACTCACTTAATAGAAAATAATCTTTTAACCGACTTATAAAGGAGAAGGTTCTCAATTCGACTGTATATTTTTTGTGGGTTCAGCTATTACTCGGCGAATAGCCAACTGATTTCAATAATTCTTTTTAGAAAGAGGAGGGAAGGAATAATCAGAAAATCTCTATTCTTTTTGACCGTTGGTTTAATATTTGAAGCTTTGACCGTACAAATGATACCTACGCGCGTCGACATTTTATAAACTACCACCGGATCGGAATCACGGCCACACGCTGAGAAGAAACTCAGCGGGCTTCACCATCATCATTCATTGTATATGCATTCAAAGAATTATTAATGAGTTCGTCCACATTAACGAAAAGTTATTATTGTTATTAAAATTATTAAGTATAACTCAAAACCGACTGGCAGGATTTTTTGGTAGGTATAACATTTTTATGGTACCATTTCGGAATCATTTGCTATTTGAAAGAAAGAATGCTAGAATCGTGACAATAAATAATAATAATAAATGTTCCTGGACAAGTCACACAAATTGAATCTAACCCCATTAAGCAAATTATATGCTTGTGTTATGGGTGTTAGTCAACGATACTAATTCATAGAAATACTTACTAGATACCAGTATAAATTTAATAAACACCCAGACCCGGAAATGCAGACATCTAAATGTTCATCACACAAATGCCTGCCCCCGTCGGGAATCGAACCCGAGCTTCGCGGTTGGTCGATGTAGTTTGGCGACTAGGCTAACCACTCGACCAACGAGGCGGTAGTTAGGTAATTAAAATACCTAGTTGGAATAGGTTTTTGTAGTTTTACTGTGCTTAATTATTAATTATTTGTAACAATAAAACTGATAGGTAACCTAAGTTTTTGCTTAAGTAACAGTTTTAATAAGATAGCCAAGAATTAATTAAGTGGACAAGTACTAAGTTCATGAATACGTAACGCCGGGTAGAGGTGTTTGACCGAGTAATACCGTAATAAGCAACCAGTTTGACGGGTACCTACAAGTAAGTGTTTTGTTACTCTTTAATGTTTATAACCGATAATGAAAAGGAGGAGGTTCTCTATTTAATTTTATGCATTTCTGTATGTTACGTGATAACTCCGCCAAATATGAATGCTGTTGGTCGCGTTCCGAGCTGGTGTTAATTTTATATAGACAATCATAAGTACTTTTGCATGGTCTTTTTTATCGATCCCCGTGTGCTTGCTTGCGAAGAGACGACCGTAGCCTATACGCCACAGAAGTTAAAGGTGTGTCAATGCCCTGTCCTGTTAGGTCAATTTCACAAATCTACCGGCTACCCTGCCCTCTAGACCGGAACGTGATATTATCATTATGGCGGCAGGAATAGGTAAGGCGGTGGAACCCTAACCGTCAAGTTCCTGCACAGCACTCTACCACCAGTTGTCTTGTTGGTAATGACCAATTTGATCTGTGCTAGACCTTTATGACCTGCCCGACACGAAGGCAGATGGTTTACTCTACTCAGTGAATCCGGCTCAACACCGCGAACAGGGTCTATGTGAAATAAATATTTTCTATTTTCTGTGAAAAAAAAACTGTGAGAAAACTAGGAAAAACAAAATTTAAATTTTTCCCGTACTAACTGAACGTGCGGAACGATGTTCACCGGGACACCCTGGAAACCCGTTCAGTTTGTATGGGAAAAATTAAAAAGTTGCTTTCCCTAGTTAACTCGCAGTTTTTCCATTCTTGAACCAATAGTTCAAAACCAAAATTAGCGAAATCGGTTCAGCCGTTCTCGAGTTTTAGCGAGACTAACGAACAGCAATTGATTTTTATTTAAATAGATAGATAGACTTGATTTTATATAAATTTCTGTATTTATCTATTCGTGTATTTTGTGTACTAGTTGATTAAAACTCTTATTACAAGAGAATACCCTAGTGTTTGATTTCGGTAATTCTTGAATGTTAATCTAAGTACCTCCTAAAGGGTTATTTATTTCAAAAAAATGTACCCTATCAAAAATGTAATTACTATAATAGTCTATATTCTTTTGGTTTCTGTGACAATAGGACGAAAGGTTTTCTGCGGGTTTGTCTGGGCTCCTTTGCAGAATAAACTAGCTATCTTCCTGTCAGCCAGCCCGTAAAAGGCGAGAATAGGATTACAGTCACCAACGCCGTGACACCTGACTAGGTGGTTGAGTTTCGCAGCGACTCGCCCGGATAGACACCACTACTGTCTTACCTATTCCTACCGCCATAACGTCAGCGCTCAGCGTCGCATCAGGATATCCTTTTGCTTGTTTGCCTTCCAGTAACATAAAAAAAGAAAAAGGGTATTCATTTTTATACATTTTATAGATAAAAATTGTTTATGGATTGCTATGTAAGGAACTGAAACTAATTTTTTTTTATTATAATTTAAATTATAAAAAATTTAAATTATAAATGCAATAATAGTAAACCTATAAACAAATTTCAAGATTATTTAAAAAAATAAAACATCTTTATGTATTTACGTTATTTATTTAAAGGTAGGTATTTAAAGGTATATTTTTAAGATACAAAAGAAGTAATTGTGATGATTGTTGTGAGATGAATTTTTTTTCTGAATGAATATCCGGTCTGTTAGCGGATGTTGCGTTTTTGTCACTTTATCAACGTTTTGGACCATTTTATAAATTTTCAAGGTTTATGAAATACTTGAAATCTGCGGGATATTGAGCTACTTATCCGGTATCCGTTATAATGTTGCAATAAGGTTGGTTAAATTTATAACAAGCATTAAACATTGCCATGTCATAAATTAAAATCAGCTGAGAAATGTAAAAAGGAAAATATCGCAGGACTACGATTAGACTTACCTACTTATATGTACCTACCAATACCAAATATTTCCAGATAGTAAAATATTTTTCCTGTGTTAATCCAGGATCCTTTGCAGAATAGACCATCTGCCTTCCTGCCATGTAGCTCGTAAAAATCGAGCATAGGCTTACCGTCACTAACACCGTGACATCTGACTAGGTGGTAGAGTTTTGCAGCGATTTGCCCGGACGCCCAGTAAGACAGAGGTACAACCGTCTTAGCTATTCCTGTAGCCATAATTCCTTGCCGTTGACGTGTTCCGGTTAGTTGGATAAGGTAGCCGGTGAACTTACTTTTGCTGGAGGCCTAGCATTCCGTCCTAAGGTTGGCACCAATACCATCTTTGGTGTCTCTAGGCAGCTTGAGTTTCTAACCATCAGAAAAATAAATGCTTGTTAACCTTCTAATATCATAAAAATAAAAAATAAATATAGGTATGTTTGCTAGTGGTAAAGATCTGTGCTCTACCTCGTCTGAATAAGTACTTTTTTTTCCATGAGACAGCGATTAAACAGATGGATTTCCTGATAGTAAGGAAGCGTGGCCAATAGACACCATAGACGTTGTGGGTGTGTATCTAATCTGTGGCATAGGAGTTAGGCCTAGTGTGCAAGTCTACCGGCTATCCTACCCTCCGGACCGAAACAAGAAACCATTATTGCAATAGTAACAGTTTCTTGTTTCGGTCCGGAATAGGTAAGACGGTGGATCTCTACTCGGGTAAGTTTCTGCACTTTACTACCAGTGGCCTTATTGGTAATGCCAATTTAATAATATGTATAACAAAGTATGTTTTAGGAGTTTTAGTTGATGATGTAGTGCTGGGACAATTGAATGTGTTTTTAGCAAGGATGGAAGATACACCGCGGATGAAAAAAAGAGAGTGTGTGCAGTGCAGTATTGTGAATGGAGTGCTGGGTAAGCCATTTCAATGCGAGGTTTTGAGTCAAAGTGCAAGACTCGCTTTAGATAATTCTGTGCTTATCCCAACCTTGTTCTATGGAAACGACAGTTGGGTTTGTCAAAATAAGTGTGAGAGTAGGACATATACAGGCCTAAAACGGTAATTAATGTAGAGGAAGCTTAACAGGTCTGCCATGATCGTGGGATTTGGCACACGATACTCTCTGCCTACCCCGTAAGGGATGTAAAACTTGCATGTTCGCCTTTTATGAGCTACTTGGCGAAGAGGTAGATATGCGCTATTCTACACAGTGAAAAATAGCTCCACCGTCATATTTTTTCCTGACGCCAAAACGTCTGTGTTTGTCGTTGTAGTGTTCTCCAAAGCATCTGGAATAGTACCTCAGTTGGCTCAAGATGTTGGACATTAGATAGTGATACACCAGTAACATCTTTGGTGTCTACAGTTGACGGTTGTCTTTTACCATCCGAGGAGTAGCTTTTATTGTGTGTTATTACCTAATATCTAAGCCTACAAAGAAGAAACCTTTTGAAGATACATACATTATTTAAAAAGAAACCATGCGTTAAATCTGTTACATATTATATAAATGTAGGTTATAAAGTATAAATGATAGACGAACATTTACATATCTACTGTTCGATAAATTAACAAATGATATCCAATTTTATTTTTAACCGACTCCAAAAACGGAGGTTTACACTTCGACATGTTTTTTTATAAATTATTTTTGCGTCTATGTAACACGATTGTTCCGTCAATAGCTAACCGATATAGATGACTCTCTTGTAGAAAGATAGTTCATGATTTCGAGGTGGTCTGTTGGTAGTTTGATCATGATCCGACTAGTAGTTTTTGAGATATACTTAATAATAATGACTTTTCACCAATGACCAGAGGCCGTTACTGTTAACAAGTATGACTCAAAAATTACTAGTAGGTTGTTGATAAAATTTTTGTTGTTAACTTTAAACATGTTGTATAACTATGAGGAAATCTTCGTTACTTTTACGCAAACTACCAATGGTTATACTGACGGATTACGGTTTGTTGATTATAGGAGCTGGGCTTTGGAATGCAACAAACCCGCTGTAGTTTAATCTGACAGGCTTGAATATATTTGCAAAGCAAAAAAAAAGGCATCCCTATCCGCCCGTATATAGAGATTTGATATATAATGGGGATGTTCAACCATGCTACAGGGTATCCCCTATATCTTAATCTGACGCACCCGATTTACTTTTTGGGCCATCTACCATATGGATCGGACCATTATTGCACTATTTCCAATTAGAGCCCTTCGACACAGGCGCTGACGACTCTTAACCACTTGGAGTACCACAGCGTTACAGACCCATACAACTTATTGATGTAAAGATAACTCAATCTAAAGATTTCTAGAAGGTGACCTACTTAATAGTGTGCATAATAGGCTCAGGTTCGAATCCAGTGCACATTTAATTAAAAAAACTAATAAATTATCACATCCTTAAATATACCTTATCTTAATTTAATATATTCTAACTTAATATATACCTAATCCTAACTCAATATAAACCTTATCCTAACTTAATATAAGGTTCAAGTTTCATGGCCCTCATGATATCTCCTGTGACAGAACATCGCCCTGCCTGCATGATGACACGAGGATCCTCTCGGCCAGTGATTAGCTGCTTGAAGTAATGTTCGTTTAGAGTAAAAGTCGTGTCTGGATCTTCCTCAGGCTCTCCTTCGTATACTGTCACTTGATTGAGATCTAGCGCTGTAAATTACATTTTTTTGTTTAGACAGCTTGTAGGGTGCAGAGAGAACACATCGTGACAAGGACTAGGTAGAGTTCTATGTTATTGGTTCTGATTTGTAGGTTTTTACGCTAAGGGTTTTAAGCCGATGCCCAGGAAACAACTTCAAAATGCTCGCCGATCATCTTTGTCGTCTAAAGACAACGTCTATTTATGCAAGTTTTTTATATTGTATTTTAGTTCTCTTCTGTGGTCTAACGGTTCAGTTGTTGGACTTGACTGCATGAGGTCTCGGGTTCGAAACCCGGGTCGGGCAACAAAAAGAAAAAATTGGATTTTCAGATTTTCTAATAAAAAAAAGTTGCTCGGGATTGGATATGTGTCCGGTTGGCGATAAGCTTGCCACCTATCACATTGTGGGACTTAATATCTTCGGCTAGTCGTGGGTGCCCTGGTTGTACCTCTGCCTACCTCTCTACGGGCATATGCCATATGGGCGCAAAGATACTTTTTATTTTATTTTAGTTCTCTCGCGGAAACTTTTTGTGATCTAGCCTTTTTTTGCCTTTGTGGTCTAGCGGTCCAAGTCTTGTCTGACTTGTCTTAACTTCATGAGGTCCCGGGTTCGATTCCCGGGTCGGGCAACAAAAATAAAAATTTGGTTTTTCCTATATTCTAATTTAAAAAAATGTTACTCGGATTGGATATGTGTCCAATTGGCCATAGTCATGCCATCTAAGTATCTCATTGTGGGACTGAGTGTCTTCGGCTAGTCGTAGGTGTCCTAGTTGTACCAAAAAAAAAAACAATTATTTAAGAAAGAAATGAATGAAAGAATGACGGAATGAATTCTTTGTTGGGCACAACCAAACTTACAACAAAGTAAATACAAATAATTAGTATCGGTAGCCCATTTTTTTGTCATAAGTTGTTTGTAGTATACAAAGGCGGTCTTATGTCTCTGCCATTTATCTTTAAGAATCTTTTCAACGATTTTTTACCTAACTCTTCTACGGAATTCTAGACCTCCGACTTCCTTTTGAGAATAATTGGTCTATATTAAAGATATTATAAGTACGTCGATGTCTATCTACCCTACCTTCCTTATCTAAACATTGCATTCCCATTATAGCAGCAAGAATAGGTAAACCGTTGCATCTTTACGTGTGGAAAATTAAATAGGATTGAAATTGGATTCATATGTAAAATATCTACTGTCAGTATGTCAAATATCGTGATTACTGCAACCGTTTACTGGTAATTGAAAAACGAAGCGTGAATTGAAAAAACTACAAATTATGTCTTTTGTGAAATTGACAAAATAGGATAGAGATGTACAACTTACTCCAAGAGTAAACGGAGGTTCCCTTGATCACGTTAAATAGGAATACTCCTCCCACTTCCTTGGCCTTTTGAGGGTCAAGACTTTCGATTTTCGATTTTAATCTGGAGACCATGTCGCCTTTACTGACATCGATATCACTTTGAGACGCTCCCTGAAAGGAAAATGAGAAATAAATAACAATTAAATACTTTTAAATGTAAAAATATCGGCAAAATCGGTTTGAATTTTGCGTAAGAAGCGATCACTGGTTTGTCACTATCACCGTGACTAAAACTATTCGGTAGAGTTTTGCGACGAACTTCTCTTTTGTTTTAATAATAATGCTGTGTCTATTCTTGTAGGTATAAAATCAGTGCTTGCCACTGTCGTATTTTGTATAAGAGCCTTTTAATGGGATAAGATAACAAATAAGCACACGGCTCGTCTAACAGTAAGAGTCGACCATACCTTACAGATTAAAGATACCATAGAAGTTTAAGGAGTAAGGTGCGTTGTACTCTGGTCAGACTCCAGACTAGAATACCACAGCGACTATCATTGTCTTTAGGGCGACAGGTATGAGTAAACCGACCTCTACAATAACAAAGTACATATTTGAACAACCTTTTCTTTTTAATTGGATACCACTCATTGGATTTGATTTATTAATGCAGGTCTTTCAATCATTTATGCAAAAATCTAGATATTGATCCATTTATAATCAATGTCCATAAAGCAAAGTGGTATAAAGATACAGCAACAATTACTTTTGTAGTGATCTAATAATTTGAATTGTTTTCATAATTATTCTAACACTGCTTTTTCCTTTTACGTCGTTCTGTTAACCATTATTTGTTTTTCTGCTATTCGATATGTTACGTGTATCATGGTGAAGTGTTAACATTTATATATTAACTAGATGCCCCAGCGAACTTCGTCCCGCCAACATCCGGATAAAAACTATCCTATCTTTTAAGATGGACCGAACTACAGATATATGAGAAATTTTATCGAAATCGGTTCAGTAGTTTTGGAGTTTATTGGCAACATACATCGTGACACAAGATTGTTACATCTATAAGATGTTGAATATGTATCTATAAGTGAGGACCTATAATTGGCTTACTGTTTTTTTTATTTCTGTTACCATTTAAATTGTAAAACTGCTTTCTATGTGAAATAAATAAATTTGATAGCCCAATTCTTGAAGTTTTATGCTGTTTATCATAACGCTACATTTTGTAAGTACGAAGGAAGAGTGGATGAACCCACAAGGAATAGCTAGTTCATATAAGAGGCAACCAGTTTAAGCCACATGGAATTCGATCGTATAGTGACCCCATTTTATCTCATCTAAGGATTAGTCTTATCTCTTCAATCTTCAGAGTTATCTCTTCGGATTTTATGTCAATCAACTTGAATATTAAATACATTTACCGTTAACATGTTTCTGATAGACATTATCTTTTATCTTTCACATATATCTATTATCATATAGAATAGTTAAATAGCTTTCTTTTCATCGACCACCTCCTCGTTAACGTTCGCACCTAACGCCACTGACGATTGCAAGTCTCGGGTTTGATATCTAGCATAGATAGATATTTCTGTAACTACCTTTGCTTTTGCGTCACCCAGATATTTATTAAATTTGTTGGTATTAGATCCTGAGGTTCAATTACCGGGTCGGGGAATATAAAACAAGTTTTTCGAATGTCCAATAAAAACAAATTTGCTCAGGATTGGATATGCGCCCGGTTAGCGATATGTTTACCACTTATCATATTGTTTGGTTAAATAGTGCCGCATGCTATGATAGTATATCAGCCAAACACTTCGGGGATATAGCGTGGAGATATTCTATGTATTCAAGTCATTGACTAGCACCCATAACACAAGCGTAGGTATAGTTCGCTTACTTTGGGATTAGATATATTTGTGTATTTTGTCCAGAGGAATATAATTTATTTATTTATTAAAAAACGGTATTTCAGAAACATGACTGATATTGTTTAATGAATTATTTCGGAGACATATTTTTGTTACTACATCGTATTCCTACCCCGTTAAACCAATTAATTTGAAAGTTGCACCCAGAAACATCAAATATCTTTTAATTAGTCATTAAGTCGACATTTTCCATACAAAATTGTGACTTAATGATAGATTAAATGTAAATTAACGTCTCTGAGTTCGGTCACTTTGGCTTAAGCTATGATCAAAATCAATGGATGAAAGAGATGGAGTCTTCGATTTATCCCTGGACAAATTACACAAATTGAATCTAACCCCGAAGTAAGCAAATTATATGCTTGTGTAATGGGTGTTAGTCAACGATACTAATACATAGAAATACTTAAATAGATACAGAATATATAAAATAAACACCCAAACCCGGAAGTACAGACATAT
>NJDD01001682.1:93615-107155 GCA_002245505.1 Calephelis nemesis | reverse complement strand
TACTCAGCCCCCCCGCCACGACAAGGCTCGGACCCTCGGGGGGGGTACTAGGGATGTACCTACGATAACCATAGCGATATCGATTTATGGGCAATCGAGTTTCCCGATATTACGAAATCGGCAAATCTATTTTTGACGTAACGTTTTGAATTTCGTACTATAGATAACCCATGCGAACATGCTATTGCCGAGCTCCATTCGTTCAATCTTCTAATTTATCACCTATTAACATTCACCGTGAAGGTCCCGGTCCTCTGTGTGGAATATAAACATGTGCCTTCCTGTAAGCAGTTCGTGGAGACAAGTATAGCTTACTTGGGTCATGAGTGATGATCCATGTAAGCTATGCTTGTTGCTATTGCTATGATGACTCATCACAAACAAAACCACTTGTGGTAGAGTGCTGTGCACAGCATAACGACGCATCTATATCATTTATGTTGCCTACACTATCAAGAGCGTCGTGTGATTGTTCGCTGTCTATTACGTTAAAAAAGGTATTATAAGTACTAGTGGTCGCGCGTTGGTCGAAATTCGACCATAATAAATTTTAATATCTTGTTGATAAGATCGCCATCTTCATTTCTTAAGACCAACTACTTTGTTTCTAACCTTTTTAGTGCGCCATCTGTGATCATTTATTTTTATCATCAATATACATAGATAAATCAGAATTTTGTGTGTGTCCAATGCATGGTAGTGCGGGTAATGTTTTATTTATTGATTTAATGTACTTTATAAGCACTATTATTAAAAATATTAGCGGTCTGCACTTCTTCTACACATACCTAAACTTTAACTGTGCCAAATTTTATGCTCATCCGTCCACGCAATTTTCGTAAAAAGGGGTACAAAGTTTTGGCACCACGGATTAATATATAGATAAATAATTTGGTCTTGTTTAAATCCACAGCTTTCCAGATCTTTTTTAAGTCTTCATTTTTCGCTGTGCGTATTGGTATAGAGTATTAGCGGTAGGTACTTTTTTTTGGTAAATATTAATATCGTTATCGTATCAGCTGATGTAGGCGTTGCATCCCTAATCTGTAAAATATAAAAATATTATGTGTTTAAATGTGAGATTTACAAATAAACTTGTATTGATGTTATCAGTATATATATAAGGAGTTACTGTATCGTATACATACAAACCTAAACGATAAAGCACTCCCTGTTGTTTACTAATATTCAAAGTAATTAAAAAAAAGTATCTTCACGCCCATATCCCTGTGGCAGGCCTATCGCTAAACGGGCATATGTGAAAAAATATATTGCTCGGTATTGGATATGTCCAAACCCGAGCAACATATTTTTTATTAGAAAATTGGAAAATCCAAATTTTCTTTTGATTAGAACCCGGGATTAGAACCCGCGGCCTCATGCAGTCAAGTCCAACACCTGAACCGCTAAGCCACTAAGGCGACAATAAGTAATTAAAAATGTGTCAAAATAGAAACTAAGTACCTCAAAAAAGCGCCCTCGCTACATACAAATAAATATGTGCACATATATGTAAATACGACAATTGATATATGGTAAATGAAAAAAATATAATCTGGCCGTTTATAAAAGTATAAAATGTCTATTTCTAAAATAAAAATCAAAACACAGATTTTCCATTAAAGGGAAAAATGGAAAGACAGTCGCAGGTAATAAAAGTGTGGGCTATACTAAATCATCATTTTAGCTATATATCTGATCTACTACTCGACTCTAATCTCTCTCAATTTAGAAAAAAAAATAAGCGCAATAGGAATATAATAGAAGACTCCTGGTGGTTATGCTATTTGGTGCACCATAAGACTAGGCCAATTTTGAATAAATTACCATTAAAAAAGTGGTCTACATTGTTATTAAATTATTTTTTGTGTTATGGGTCAAATAGTTAACGATAATAAGATGTAGTAATACTTATATAGATACAAGAATGAGTTTGATGAACATGCAAATCCAGAAATGCAGCCTTCTAAATGTTCATCATACAAATGACTGCCCCAGTCGGGAATCGAACCGAAACCACACGGTTGGTCATGGAATTAGGAGGTCAACGTTTGGATGTAGTTTTTTTATTACTTTTATTGAATTTCATGTACATGTATCTACCTAAATTTACTAAATTTTGTTGAAATTTTGTATATTTTTGCTCAAGCTCACTAGATCCCACTCGAGCTTAGATATGGATGCCACCGCTTTATCTGATATGACTGATTAGGATAGGATGACTTATTTGGAAATATTGAAGCCTGATATTGCGCAATCGGGTAACAGTTTGATGTATATTCATTTAACCTGATTAATGGTAGATACTTACACCTTTTATTACGCCTATGTCATAATGTAAAAAAAGTCACTTAAATACTCAATATTTTATGTGATAGTTCAGCGAACAAGTACACGAATCTTCTGATGGTAATAGACAACCGTGGCCTATAGACACCATAGATGTTACAGGTGCATCGCTGTCCTGTGGCTGGGATGTTAGGCCCATTGTGCAAATCTATCGGCTACCCTACCCTCCGGGCCGGAATATGACAAAGTCATTCTGGCAGCAGGAAAAGGTAGAGCGGTGGATACCCACCCAGACAAGTTACTGCAAAGCTGTACTCTGCTACCAGCGGAATTGTTAGTGATGTCCTATGGCTTAAACATTGTTCTTCTCTTACGAGCTGCCTGGCAGACAGGCAGATACTCTATTCCCCAACACGGGGAAAACCCAAATACCCAGTTTTTCAAGAGTTTAAAATTTTATACCATCTGGACGTTAAGGGCCATGTAGACGTGTCCACTGTGGAAATCACGGTCCGTGAAACTAGAACGGTGTGTCAACGAATGTAGTTTCTTCATTCTTGCACTGCTTTCATAGTGAATGACATGACGTATTCCAAGTACGTCTAATCTTTTAAAACTACGAGTACACTAGCGTGATTGTTATTCATAGACAATTCAATAACATAGACGATAACTTTTAACTGAATAATATGTTTACTCTGTAATACAATGTTAATAGGTGGTACTATAAATACTATTTACTTTATGGTATAGCGATTCAGTTGTTGGACTTGACTGCATGAGGTTCGAATGCCAGGTCGGGCAACAAAAATAAAATTGGGTTTTTCCAATTTTGTAATAAAAAAAAATGTTGTTCGGGATTGGACATGTGCACAGTTGGCGATAGGCTTGCCACCTATTACATTGTGGGACTTAGTGTCTTCGGCTAGTCGTGGGTGCCCTGGTTGTACCTCTGCCTACCGCTACGGGGATATGGGCGTGAAGATACTTAGTTTTTAGTATATACTATGGAGCAGCTCGTCCGGATTAGAACTTCCGCTTTATCTACTCCTATCACCATAAAGATAGTACTTGGCATTGTCGTGTATAAGGGCTACCGGAAGACTTCCACACGTGGTTTAAGACCGTGACTGAAAGATAGCGACGAACCAATAACATGAATGTGTATTGTATATACGCAAGTGTTGACAAATCAAACATTGGCTCGCTTATTACTACCATGGCTAGTCACAGAAATATTTGCTAAGGTTTCTTTTCATGCTGTGACATTTAATTTTATATGCCTCCTAGGTGTAGTGATCCGGTATTATAGACTACATGAGGGTTTCAGTCCCGAGTTGGGCAATTCAAAATGTGTATTTCAATTTTTACATCAACATAAGAGAGAAGACATATAAATAAATAGTACAAATTACATTTTATTGAATCAGGCATTACTTTGCGTAAATCCGTTATAACAGATATGAAATAAGCCTTTATTTTGCTAATACCACGTAAGCAGTGTAAAGTATAGAGGTCAGTTGGACGGGCCGGGACGGGGAACAACGCAGCACAATTTTGTGTGGAGCAACGCCCACTGGGCCGAGGCGCATCGGGGAGGATTTTTTCTGCGGCGGATTTCCGCGAGGAACAGCCTACAGTAGGGCGCGGCCTACAGTGACCACAGCCAAATATCCTGATATTACTGTTAAGAAAAGAGCACTACGGTATTTTGACGCTAAAGTTTCGTACGACAACTGCCAGAGGCGCCACTTTCGACACTTGAAGATTCGTATAACAACTACTAGATAGCGCAACTTTCCATACTTGACGATTTTAACGTCGAGTGGCCTCTCTATTTCGTTGCTCGACTTTGGTACTGAGTAACATAAATCCGCGCCGATACGATGCGGCTCGGCCCGCATCAGTGGGCTTTGCAATGTGATGCACCCCGGCCAGACACGCTCCGCCTTTTCAACAGTGGGTGCTATCCATAACTGTAGTGGAGAGTATACCTCCAAACGATACAGAATGTGACAAGCCTAACTAATGTTCCCACCGCCCACCACCGCTACCAGAACAAAAGGCCAAGTTTACCTCTGATCCAAATTTTATATCTAAACTATATTCTATCATCATAACTATCATAGAAAATAGATTAACTATGTATATTCCAAGATAAAAATAAAATTAAAATAGGAGGTCAACAGTGCAAATTTAATTTTAAACTTTCAAAAAAGGAACAAGTGGTACATTGTAATATGTGAAGAGATCAAACATGTAACAACATCTGTAGGTTAAGGGGCATGCAGACGTGGCCACCGGGGAAATTACGGTCCGCGAAACTGGAATAATTCGTCCTTGTCGGGCCAGCGGCGTACGTAGCGACACGTCCTTCGCGTTTGTCGAACTCATTCTGAAATAGGGACTGTTTATAAAGCAACCTATGCTCCTTGAATGAGTACATTTTACTGTCCACATTTTTTTAGCTCGTGTTGTCACGGGTCCACTTTGCAGAAGACATTTGCCCTGTGTTGGTCCGGGCTCCTTTGCAGAATAGACCACCAGCCTTCCTGCCAGGGAACTCGTAAAAGCCGAGCTTATCGTCACTGACACCGTGACATCCTACTAGGATTTAGAGTATGGCAGTGACTGGACCGGATTGGTACCACCGCCTTACCTATTCCTGCCGCCATAAGTCTGACCTGAATGAACCATGAGCATAAAACCTCCCTAGCTTGAAGACTTGATCCGTCCCTAATCGCACGTGAAGCTAATGACGTGTATTTTGTACCACCGTCATTTTGTTCTCAAATCCAATAAAAAGTGTTTACCAAAATCACGCACGTTGTAGGACAAAATTGCTCTCAATGGGAAAATCAAACGATTGCAAATGTCATTGATTTACAGGATCAAGGGTCCTTTATTAATCGAGAGTTCAATCATTTGTCTGTGGTTTGGGCTTTTGCAGCGTTATCCATTTGATTTGTTTCCGCGCTTTTGTCTTTTGTTTTTATTTGATACTAGCGGCCCGCTCTGGCTTTGTACGGTTATGAAATATCCATATAAACCTTTCTCTTCAATCACTTTATCTATTAAATGAAACCTCATCAAAATCCGTTGCGTAATTTTAAAGATTTAAGCATACAAAGGGACATAGGGACAGAGGAAGCGACTTTGTTTTTTACTATGGTGATGGAGCCTAGGCTTACTTGAAATGTACATGCGTTTTACTGATTTTTTTATGGGAAAGGTTAGCGAACAACCACACGACTCTCTTGATGGTAAGAGGTAACCAAGCTGAGGCCTGGATGTTGGGACTATTGTGCAAGTTTGTTGGCTGCTCTAACCTCTGTACAGGAACAGAACAGTCATGGTCGCAGGAACACTGTACTGTACCATTAATCTTGATGGTAATGAAATTTCACCATGTTCACACGCGTAATAATCTAGGTGTGTCCAGATGACGGCGTAATAAGTGACAATAATCTTAAGTATCACTAAATGGACACACGTGTGTCCTATCTACTGTATCGATGTGGTGAATCACCCAACCAGGGCACACCCTTGACTGGCCGAAGACGCCTAGTCCCACAATATGGTAGGTGGCAAACCTATTGCCAATCGGGCACATATCCAATCCTTGTTAACGATTTTTACATATTTTAAAAATACACATCTTAATATGTATAAATTACGTGTCACGGTGTTTATCTGCATGGACTCCTTAACTACTTAACCGATTTCAATCAAATTTGTACACCGTATACAGTTGGATTAAAAGAATAGGACTAATTTTAGGATTACATCTCCATTTACGGTCAAAACAATTTTCTAACCGAGCGAAGCCGGAACAGGCAGCTAGTTCTATATTTTTTTCTATATTTTTTCTATATTTTTTGTCGGCCGACCCGGGGTTCGAACAAGTCTCAAGAAGTCAAATCCGACGCTGGACCTCTAGACAACAAAAGCGATGTATCGTATATAAAAAAAGAACAAATATTCTTTATACATTTCGTGTAAACAAATAATAACAAAATGGAATAAGGTAATAGAATCATAAAGAAGCCATGATATATATTAATGATATTCATAAATTCACGAGTGTAGACACTGGCTTTATCAAATATTCACATCGGTACAGGCGTCATCGGAATATTAAAAAACTGTTTTCTTTTGATATAGTATACTTGCCATTCTAATGTCGAACGTATTTAAATATATACGATGTAAGGGCTCGAGGGAAAATATTGTATCCGAGCTATGAGTTATTAAGCTGATTTTGGTTTAATTTTTTTAGCCGTTGAGATGAAGAAAGTTTTCAAAAAGATGAAAAGTGAAAAGGAAGACAGTTTTTTTGATAACACCCGAAGTTACAACTTGACCATTTTTTGCTGCCATAGCAGGTCATTTTAGTTGCCCTTCTCTTCTATGGCACAGAAAAGAAGGACAACTAAAGGGCCATACAAAAAAAATTATCGCAGAAAAACTGCAAAAAAACCTACTTCAATAAATGATTTATTGAAATTGAAGTCTGTTTTTTACAGGAACAAAAAATTAAACATTTTCTTAGATTTCCTTAGGATTCTATCATCAGATACAGACTTGACAGCAATGATAACATCTCTGTTTCAAATAAAAAAAAAATTGGTTCAAAAGTGATGTCTATCACTTACTTATCGATTACCATAAATAAAATAATTGGAGTCGAACATACAACCTCCTCCTTTTTTATAGTGGGTTAAAAACTCAACACCAACCAGCCTCAGGCCAGTAGATAGCAGTTTTCCCCGTGTTGGTCCGGGCTCCTTTGCAGAATAGACCATCTGCCTTTCTGTGCCAGGCAGCTCGTAAAAGGCGAGCAAAGGCTTACGGTCAGTAACACCGTGACATTTGACTAGGTGGTAGAGTTTTACAGCGATTCAATAGGATTGGTACCACCGCCTTACCTATTCCTGCCGCCTTAACGTCATGACGTGTTCCGGTTCGGAGGGTAAGGTAGCCGGTAAACTTACTTTTGCTCAAGGCCTAACATCCCGGCCTCAGATGTTACCACATTTGGTGCCTCTAGGAGGCGGGAATTTCTTACCATCAGGAAATCCGTCTGCTTGTTTGCCTTCCAATATCATAAAAAAAGGCCAGTAATACCTCAAATCCTTTGGTGTCTACGGAAGCTAGGGAAGCTGGTTAATTTATCTACATAAGAGGCTAATAAAAATGATATAAAAGTCAGCTCTACTGCAAATTGTTTCATGAAACAATTACTGAGCTTTAAGTGTTTGCCACGACTTTGTTAGGTAGGTACCACCGCCGTATCTTCCTGCAATAGCATCAGTGCTCTGCGTTGTTGCTATCTACTCTGGAGGATAGGTTCGCCGGTACACCTTAAAAGATTTAACAACCTAGCCTCATGTTGCCTTCTCTGAACTTAATAGAATCTGATTAAAAAATTCAAAATCCGTCTGTTTTACTGTACCAACACAAGCGACGTCTATTTCTTACCACTAAGAAATTCATTTGCTTGTTTATTTTCCAATATTACTATTGGGTCAATATACTCTAGAGTTTGACGATAAAATTACTTCTTTTTTAAAGAGCTTTTATTAACTTCTTGCTATCTAGGTATCTGCGTGATGAAATCGTAGAAAATGTTTTGCACCTTCTTAAAAGATCGTTTCTGTGGTCTACTCTGGTTGGACTTGACTTCATGAGATCCCGAGTTTGATTCCCGGGTCGGGCAACAAAAAGTGAATGTGGTTTTTCTAATTTTCTAAAATCAAAAAAACATTGCTCGGGATTGGATGTGTGCCCGGTTGGCGATAGGCTTGCCATCTATCACATTGTGGGACTTAGTGTCTTCGGCAAGACGTGGGTGCTCTGGTTGTGCCTCTGCAAATCTCTTTGGGGATATGGGCGTGAAGATACTTACTTTACTTTGAAAGGTCAGATTGAATTAAAAACACATATCAAGGGCCAAGGACCACACAGTACTTAAAACAATGACCAGAATCTTTAGGATCTGGCGCTTGTTCCAAAATGTTTATTTTAGAGCTTCCGTCGTGTGCGCTTCATAAGAACTCACAGAGCGGTTTTTATCTGCGTCCGCGGCGTTCGCGGAACTGCAGTTTTTATATATATTTTTAGTTATATAGACGTGGCGGTTGAAATGATCGCTCGCAAAATTTATACGATTCTACGGGCGGGCGACCGCTGCCGCGGAAACCGCAAACAACCGCGGGCGCTGCGGGTGTAAAACGCGTCGTAAAATGTGCTCTTACTTTTTGCACATAAATACATTTTACATTTATATTTTACATTCTACATAACCTGCGGGCCCGTATCCGCCGCGGGCGCGGCTAATAATTGCTCCATGAGTTCTTAGTCGTCAAAAGTCAAAAGTTCTTACAGTCAAAAGCGCATAATGTCAAATGTATATAATTTTGAAAAACACTATGTAAAAGCTGGCGTGGTCAAGATAATTTTTAGTTTAATAACATGTAGTTTTGTGGGGGGATTTTCGATTTTTTCAACGATTACAGTATACAATCTAGACTACATCCATCCACATTCGGATTATATTATGTTATATGTTTTGTCAATCTTTCACCTGTCATTATTTTCACATGACCGAACCAGCGGAGCATTCCCTATCTCATTTTAACACCAATACTTTCTTTCAATCCCACTCTTTCTCTTAAGAATAAGGCTAGCGATCATGGCACTACGGATTATCCGCAGCGCTTTCACTCATTTATCGTACTCTCATACTTTTTCTGACATACTCAACTCTCGCTTCGATACTTCAACATTAAAATACGTTCAGAATAATGCAAAACAAGTTTAGCGCCTTGGCGTCAAAACCTTGCTTTGAAATAGCTTACCCAGCGTTCCACTCCTTGTTCACGTTCTCCGTTATATATTCAAGGTGCACCTTCCATCCCTGCTAAAAGCACAACTAAGATATAAAACTTCACCCGCTTATTTCAGACTACATCATCAACTAAAACTCTTACATTCTACGTCTCTTTTAAACACCATCGATTTGGTTATCTTCGCATCCAAATGTAAACCTCTTCCTTTACAATCACATTCATTAACTGTGCCCAGTGTTTGCAGCTCAGATTTTTAGAGCCCAAAAGCACATCATCAGCATAAATTCTACACTTCACTAGTTGGTCAACCGTATGCGTTCCCACGTTTATTGCTCTTAAACTCTGAAGGCATTTCTTAAAAATTTTTGGAAGGCATTTTAATGGCAAATGGTAAAAAAGAAAAAGTCTCAGGCAATAACTAGTTTAAATATAAACTTCACGTTTACGTCAGAAAAGATACTGACGCAACACACTTTCATAAACTGTTACAACTTAAATATAACATTATTCTTGAGGAACTCACTTAGCGAAATCTATTTTCTCTCCCGGCAACTACTTCAACTCCCGCGATAGCTGAATGTGCCCGAGAATAAAAACAAAACCTCCATTTCGTATTCCAAACAACTTTTTTATTGGCAACATGTTAAATTTGCTCCGAGAAAGTGGTTTGCTTAGGCCTTTTCAAATAATGTTCTGTTTTTGACAACCTTATTTCCATGCAAATAAGGTTGAGATTTTATGTTAAAATAGAACGTTTGGCAAATTAAATACGAAACTAATATTTGAATTAATGTAGGCTTTAGTATTCGATTGTTGAACCCATGTTTTGCTAATTGCCAAGATTATTCAAATGCTTGATATCTGCATATCACTACATAGTATAAAACAAAGTTGCTTCCTCTGTCCCTATGTCCCTTTTTTGTATGCCTAAATCGGACGGATTTTAATGCGTTTTCTTTAAATAGATAAAGTGATTGAAGAGGAAGGTTTATAATATGTATATTTCATTACCGTGAAAAGCCGGGGCGGTCTGCTAGTATTATATAATTGTGACCGCCTCGTTGGACGAGGGGTTGGCATATATGCCTGACTCCACCGACCAACCGAGAGGCTCGGATTCGATTCCTGATGGGGACAGGTATTTGTGTGATGAACTAAGGTAGATGTTAGTTTTTTGTGATATTGGTTGGCAGAATATCTGGGTCTTTCTAGAAATACTCTTACGTCAAGATTCGGCAAACAAATACAGCTAAGTTATGTTTTGGTCTTTGTAAGTTTTTTTTAACGTGGCTTTTATGAGATTATTTGACCTGGTAGACGTTGTTCTGTTTTATTTATAAACATTCAACTATTATACGTATATATACGTATCAACTATTGTGAAAGAAACGTAAAAAAAACACTTTCCGTCTTATTCTTTTAAATCTTCACTAGCTGATTCCCCGAAATAAGCTCTTAAAAATTGTAATTACTAAAATTTTGCATATGGAACATGTTAGTTGTATTTTTCCTATTTTCCCGGTTTTCTCTTGATATGATCCTCTTTCTGAAAATGATTAACACGACAACACAACAATAATTAAGCGCAGTAAAACTGCAAAAACCTACTCCAACATTTTCAGTGGACGTCGTACCGCGAAGAATTATTAAACCGCTACGTTTTATCACGTCGCAACAGTGACAATGATACACCAGCTACTGACAATGATAAACACAACTACACAAAACAACAATAATTAAGCGCAGTAAAACTGCATAAACCTACTACAACTTTTTCAGTCGTACCACGAAGAATCATCAAATCGTTTTTTTTATCGTCAAAAGTTATTTATTCTGTGGCTTTAGGTATTACACTGATGATACAACCTCCAAAATTGGTCTCTAAAACCTGCCGAGTAGTTCGTTCGTTATCGTTTAATCGTTATTTTTTTTCTTAATATACACACTGACATTTAAGACATTGACAATCTGTAAAGCAAGGAAAAATCATCTATCGAGAAATTGAAGAGTATTGGAACGACAGTGCTTTGAAAGTCTTCGACTGACAGCCATTCATACTGGCTTTCTATTGGAGAGGTAAGATGCAAACCGGCACAGCAAAGTTCCATTTATGCCATGCTGCTTAAGCTTTTCTAAGTGAATCACATGAGAAACTCTATCAAATGCTTAGCTAAAATCAATGTGAATTGCATCGACAGAATGGCGTACATCTAATGTCAATGTCTTATTGTTATATCAATATTCCGAAATAATGCTACCTATCTTTCTAAAACTGGATCATCAAATGATGGCTGTTGGCCAAAAACTCGCGTGTCATACAAAAAAAGTACACAATTGAATCGAGGACCTACAACTTTTTTGAAGTCGGTTAATAACAACGGAACAGCAGGGGTATTATTTATTATTATTAAATCGACAGTGTTTTTGTATGTCTGTTACGCGATTAACGGCTAATAACTAATCGATTTTGATATTCAATTATTCAAGTATCGGTTGTTTCCAATTAAAGCCTGCAGGTATAATGTATTTGGAAATAAGCGAAGTCAAATCTTATGCTTTAATTGTTTAGAAAGACAAAACATTTGTCTCAAAAAAGCTATATATTTTTTAAAACTAGCGGTTTAACCGTCATTGCGTCAACATAGAGTAGTTACTTTGGACAGCAGCTTTAGTTAAATTCACAAAATTTATTTAATTTACAAAAATTTCATACCCCATTACAGTCCCTTGGGAAGTTGATTTTTGAAAAAAAAACTACCATTTGTTGGTCTCTATCATTCTATAATTATATGCATGTCAAATGTGATCAAAGTCGTTCCAGCGGTTTAGCCGTGAAAGCGTAGTAGATAGATAGAGTTGCATTTATACTGTTAAGTAAGACGGGGGAGACCAAAGTTGACATTCCCCGATCAGATCACTCGGATATTATCCGAGGGTAGTGTCAAGAGTCTTCGAAACCGGCGTGTTTGTATGAAAAGGTTAATGAATGTGAAGAAAGCCAGACAGATTTGTCAGGATCGTTAGGTCTGGCATCCGATACTCTCGGCCTACCTCGTGAGGGACTTGGCGTGAAGATATGTATGTACTGTTAAGTAAGAATTGATGTACGTACCTGCTAAAGTCTCTTCACGCCCGCATCCCTTAAGAGGTAAGTAAGTAAGTAAGTAAGTAAGTAAGGGTCCTTGGATAAATTACAACCCCTAACCCCACGCCGGTTTCGGAGACTCTTGATACCACCCTCGGATAATATCCGATTAATCTGATCGTGAAATGTCAGCCTTGGTCTCCCCGGGTACCTACATCTATCCACATTCGCATTGTATATCTGCTTTGTCAATCTTTTATCTGTCATTCTTTCCACATGACCGAACCAGTGGAGCATGCCCTTTCGCATTTTAACACCAACACTTTCTTTCAATCCCACTCTTTCTCGGATCTCACAGTTACGAATGCGGTCAGCGAGCGTTACATCACAGATATTGCGTAGTGCTCTCATTTCGACCGCATTCATCCTACTTTCATGATCTTTCTGACATACCCAACTCTTGCTTTCATACAATAACGTTGGGTGTGCTTATCCCAACGTTATTGTATGAAAGCAAGAGTTGGGTTATGCAATACTAATTATCAGCGATACTAATACATAGAAATACTTAAATAGATACCAGAGTAAATTTAAAAAACATCTAGACGCAGAAGTGCAGACATCTAAATATCACAAATGGCTGCCACTGTTCGGAATCGAACCCAAGCCTCGCGGTTGTTCAGTGGAGTTAGGCGTGATCGCGATCCCCTCCGCTAACGAGGCGCTCGATACAACTCTAAATTAATTATAACAATTTAATTATTTTAATGAAAACATACCTACCTCTTGAAACATTCGAAGTTAGCTTTCACTTTTCAAAGGCCACCTCAATGTTAGAAACTTTTCCAATAACGAGAGATAGAGGAGGAAAAGAGCAAATGGGTTTTAGAAATCTCGAGTATATTCGATATTTATTTTTAATTCGATGGCAATTATTTTTATCGATAATCTGTTTGTTACTAAGGAATTTCTTACTTCTTTTTTTATGGCATCAGACAGCTAACAAGTACATAGCTCTCCTGATGGTAAGAGACAGTCGAGGCCTATAGACACCAAGATATTATAGGTGCGTCGCTATGGGGTACAGGTTGTTAGGTTTATCGACTACGTAGTACCTACCCTACCCTTCGCATAAGAACATGGGACTGCCATTAAGGCGGCAGGAATAGGCAGTGCTGCACAGTACTCTACCACTAGCGGTCCTATTGGGAATAACCTGTATAACCCATGCTCAACTCTTACGAGTTGTCTGGCATGTGCATCCCGATCTATTCTACAGAGCACTCGGACCAACACGGGGCAATGACCCCCATTC
>NJDD01001682.1:65516-93587 GCA_002245505.1 Calephelis nemesis | reverse complement strand
TCGCCCGGATTAGTACCCTCGTCTTACCTATTCCTTCCGCCATAACGTAGAATGCTTGCCGTTGACGTGTTCCGGTTCGGAGGGTAAGGCAGTCGGTCAAATTAATTTTGCTCGAGGCCTAACATCCCAGCCTCGGTTGGCAACGCACCGTAACCACCTTTTGTGTCTCTAGGCGGCGTGAATTTCAGAAAATCCGTCTGTTTGTTTGCCTTCCATTATCATAAAAAATATGACATTCTTAGCCTCGTTCCTAGGTATCACCACATACAAAAGTTGTATATTTAATATCACTCCGTTTCTAAATTCTAGGTGTAAAAAAATACACATTTTATAGCAATATTAAAAAATGTTGATATCGTTTTATTAATTATATAAAAAACCAGTTGTGAAAAAAGCATAAACAAACTTTTCATTTATATTAACCATATTATGATAATCTAAAACAGTCAGTATTTCTTCTTTTTAATTTTCATAATGTACAAATTCATAAGTTGCAAGTTCGATTCTGCTTGTATTCTAAAAGGTGTGATGCAGCTCGATGGGTTCTCGTAGACCCTGATGGTGCTGATGGTAGGTTGGGAGACATTTCCACTTGTCCTTGGAGCGATTGAAACCGGACTCGGTTGTGTTCAACTGAAAACAATAGTCTTTTAAGTTTTAACCATTTTTTTATATAAAAACTTCAGTTGCTACTTAGCCTTGATGATGCTTGTATAGCGAAACCGGTTGGCTAGACTATAAAAAATAAAGTAATATATTGTGGAAAGTGCTGTAAATAAATTGTTTCAAGAATGGAATTCCACCAAGCATCGACGATAAAAAAGTATGGAAACTATTTATTTTTTAAATAACTAGCCGAGTTTTCAAAATGTTCATTAGGACTTATTATACGAAACTAGCCGACCTGGCGAACTCCGTACCGCTTTGCATTAATAGCCACTGATAGTTGGTAGGTACTATGTATGGAAAATATATTCCAAGTTTTTCTTTTCATATAAACCTTTTCAAAAAGGAAATTGGGTTTTTTCAATTTTCTAATAAAAAAAATGTTGCTCGGGATTGGATATGTGCCCGATTTAAGATAGGTTTGCCACCTATGACAGTGTGGCTTCGGCTAGTCGTGGGTTCCCTGGTTGAGTCTCTGCCTACGTCTTCGGGGATACGGGCGTGAAGATACTTCTGATGACAGCCAGTACAACATAAAAAACAGCAACATTGATCCATCCGTTTATGCGATGACCAAAGAAAATAGGGTTTGATCTATGTATATATTTATAATAAACCACAGATAAACTTACTAATATTTCGTATAACGCCTTCAATTTTTCTTTCGAAGAGCGTCCCTACCAGGAGGAACATCACCAACGCAAGTAATATAGGACCATAATACCACCATGCCACGTAGTTAGTAGACATCTGTGCCAAAAAAACCCGTACGTACTAATATTGTAAGAAGAATTATTATTCAAATTTGTCTCCGATTTACATTTCAAAGTATGTATAAATGGTGAAATTTTAGCCTATTGTTTTTTTTTGCATGGATAGTATTTAAGTAGACCGATTTCCCGATGGTATGAAATAAACGTCGATTATAGACTACCATCGATAGCTGTCGGCCGTCAAAATTACATAACCACTAATACACAGAGATGAGATCCGATGATTTCTTATGGCCAGACGCTACAATGTATAAGTTTCTTAGCGTATGCTTCCACATCAGTAGGGTTACTCTTGAAGCTCAATTCAGGCAATATTAGAAATTGGAATCGAATATGTCAAATTAGGTACTCTTGAACACTACACTGGTGAGTTATCAACATTCAGTAATAGTAAACAATCAATTATTTTATCAGATTCGTTGTATTCATGTGCAACTAAATGTTAATATCCGCAACTACCTAAGACCTTAAAAAGTACCAATAATGGCACGAAATAAGTTTCCAATTTCCAATTCACATAATAAAGAGATAATAACCCTATAGATAGGAATAGAGGTTTACGGAATTCTTAACATAGCTATACCAGATAGCAATTAAAAATTAGCTTAACAGGTTTTAGAAAATGTTTGTTTATAGTCTATCAATTATAAAGTATGAAGGTGGGATTGAAAAAAAGGTGTTGGTGAAAAAAGCGTAATTCGTTAGTTAGGTAATGTGGAACAAATGGTAGATAAAAAAATTATACTAATGTGGACAGCTTTTATTTACCCGTGTAGATCTAGGTTGGATTCTATTTCCAAATCGTTTGGGTATTATAAGAAGGTGATGTCAAAAGTCTCCGCTTGACACGTTTATAATAAAAGCATATGAATGTGTAGGAAACTTTATAATTCAGCTTTAATACTTCAAAAAATACTTAAAAAAAGTCAGGTCAGGTCAACTGGAAAGTGGTTATAACGATATTGATTGTGTATATTGTAAAGTGTAATTCTCTTACTAGTCGTTGGTTAATCCTAAGAAAATGCAAAAAATGTATGCTTGACAGTTAGTTAATTTTTGATCAATACGTCCTTGTCTCGTATCTGCCAGAAACAATCCAAGATCCTTGTTATTACTACTAGTGTTGAAAACAGGCATTAGGAATTTTTAGAGATGATTCAATAACCGCTGCCTGGCTAGTCTCGGATCTCAGGCCATAATGTTATTTATTCTCAAGAGTTTAAACTTCAGTTTCTAGAAAATGACGTGTGTTTATCTAAAAGGGCATATTTATTTACTTTTTATTGCCCAAGAGGGATGGATGGATGAATGGACTTCAAAATATTGTAGCACTTCTCATTAATGTCCACTTATATTTAACATCCTCGTTTATAGCGAGAGAGCTTTTAAAAAGTAATGAGATAGCAAACAAGCTCTCGGCTTTTCTGATTATTAAAGACAATATTAGCCTACGATACCCAATATGAGATCCATCTATTCGTTCGGCGATTTCTTATATAAAAGTAACCAAAATACTCAGTTCATAGGAGAGTCGCTCTCCCGTGGCTCGCTTGCTAGGCCTAATGTGCAAGTCTAGCGGTCAACCTTTTATTCGAATCCAGTTAGGATAATGTCAAACACCACCATTATGTTGCAGGCTTGTGCTTATAATCATAACTTTGCCCGCGTATATCGATTTTATTGAAAGATGTCTCCACTTCTAGTGTAAAATCGATTATAGTATAACATATTCTATGAACATATACTTGAAATAGTAACATTTCAATATTGAAAGCTTGACTAACGTTGTTGAAATTATTTTGCCGAAATGATAACAAAAAGACCAAAACCCCCAAAAATATTTTGGTTTCTGTAATACACTAATTATAGAGAGTTTATAATATAGCAGCTACAATATGTTTTTATGATATACTTTAGTATATCATATACATGCTATGCTGTATATCTTAAATTTCAAAACCTAAAAACTTTATTGAAATTCCAGCCGTCATCTTTCAGTACATGAACCGACAAAATTAGAAAGGCCTTAAATACATTATTTGTTAAATATTTACACACGTATGATTAAAATTTATTCTGAGTGATCTGAATAAAATAAAAAAGGCCCAAGAAGCATAAAAGGTATATATCGATAAGTAGGACATCTAGTCAAAATATTTGGGCGTAGAACTTGGCTCACCTGGGAATTCACATTTTGAACATGTTTTTATCTTTGCATTTGAGACATTTCACAGCTTAGGCGTGATAAATATTTTAGGTATTTCTATTGATTTCAAATGTCTTTAAACTTATTTTTAGAGGTCAATGATTTTTGATTTTTGACATATTTCAGCTTTGATTTTATCATGATTTTAGCACACTGTGTATACTTTTTTCAACAGGGTCATCGTTGCCACAGATTAAAAACGTTTATGCAAGGAATATAAATACTCTTTAACAAGAGCGTTTATGACATTTTTGTAAGGAGTTTTATTTACCGAATGGTTATATTTTGGTGTTAAACTTTTATAATTTCGTGAGTGATGCCGGGATCGGGAGAAAAGGTGGACGCAGGTTTGCCATGACTAACTAAAGTGAAAAAGAAACTGAAAAAAAATGCAAAGAAAGACTACATATAGATAAAAAATAATCGCTAAATGTGAAGGCACAATAAGTACCCAAGAACGAATAATTTAGCTATTTTTTATATTTTCATTAAGGATGAATGAAGAAATCTCATATAGAAAGAAACTGGAAAAATGTAAGGATAGTAGTAAATCAATACTTCATTAAATTTTCCCCGTAGAACCATTTTAGTTGTTGCCAATGTTAGCGATATCTCTAATTATTTTAAAAATAGTATCTTAACCTAGTTTGTGCTAATAAAATCATTAAAAGTCTTTCACTTTACCCCGTATCCACAGATCTAATTTTTACCTGTATATCAGATATATTATGTAAGTATTTACACTTAATAGCCATTGTCCATATTAAAGGAGGTTGTCTATTAAATTATTTTCAGAAATCTGAAAAGGCTACATACGTAAAATGACTGAGTTAAAATCTCTTAGAAGTTCATCTGGTATTTCATGGTTATTGTTTGGTTAGGGTTACATGACCTGTTTCAACACATTGGTGTTAAGGATGACGAACATTTACACTGTTTTACTGAGTTTATAAAATTGGATCTTATTATGCTTACCCATTAAATAAATATGATTTTTATCGGACTCGCAAAAAGGTGGAGAGGAAAGCTGAGTATCCGCCCACATGTGGTCGACCACTAGTAGTAGGGTACTTTGCAACCAGTTACTCGGTTAGAGATTCACCGCCTTAACTATTCCTGCTGTCATGTTCTGGCCCGGAGAGTAGGGTATTTCGTGCACGTTTTTTTACAAAGTCGACTTAGGAACTTGGAACTGAATGAACCTATTTTGATAATTCTTTATAAATATTGAAAATAAACACCTTCGATTGGTGTTTTGAAACTGCACCCTTTTGTTTCTTGCAGACGAATGATCTTAGCGTTTGAGCTGCCGAGGATTTAACTTTAGTACCTCGAAATTTTTTATTTCTTTCTTACCGATAACACCGGTATTTTGTCATATGTCCTAAAGAAACACATTTATGTGTAAAACGATTAAATGAATCATTATCATCATTGCAGATGAAATTCACATTTATTTTTGACTATAGTGCTCGTTTCTCTTAGAATATTTAAATTAAATTTTAATTCAAAAGTAACTCGATCGGTAATTTGTTGAAACAACTTCACATAAATTGTTTGGTTTAATCTACTATTGATTGATTTGTCTTTTGTTTTTTTTTTGCTTTTTTCATTTTAGATTACAGTTGTTAGTGACATTTTATATTGAAAGGTGTTTTATAGTTTGTCTTTTTAACCCGCGACCTAAAACAAGTTGACGTGTTTGTGTGTGTGTGTGTGTGTGTGTGCGCATGCGTTTGTGTATGTGCGTGTGTGTATGTGTGTATGTGCGTGTGTTTGTGTGTGTGTGGGTCTTTTTCTATGGCATCGTAGTTCTTAAGCAGATGGACGGATTTTGTGCCGTTTGTTTTGTTTGAGAGCTGACATGATTGAGATGGTTTTTAAATTTTTATTTCTTTCTTTAGATTTTGGCCTTCACGTTAGTATTTTGCCAGTAGTCAAGTAGAAATTTGAGTCAAATTTTGTATCAATTATAATTAGTCATCAGTTATAAGTCGTCAGTAAGTCATGCTGTATAGATATATTATTATACTCTTTGACATATTTCATTTCACATTTCATTTTTTAAATTTACTTAATGGCAAGTCTGACACATAATCGGCAAGTTTTTTGTAAAAGCGTTTACATTGGCCCATGAAAAAAATAGCTTACTCTGTGGAGACGAGATACATGAACAGCAAGGTTATTTTTATTCCTTGTATTTACATGATGTATATCACAATTTCTCTTAAATTAATGTATGTAGTTGTTAAAGTTAAAGTTGCAGTTAGAATACATATATCAATTTCTTTCAACTCTCTGGGAAACTCTTAGGCCTAAGTTTCAAATTGTTTGTATGGCCCTCTTCTGTAAAACAAATGTAGTATTTACAACGGCAGAACTCCCCCAGAGAAAAATTATATATAACGTGATGCTATGAAAACAACTAAAATAAACAATCCTAAGTCCCAATCCGATTCACAGACTTATCATTTTTTTCGATCTTTCGAATAACTGATGATCAATAATTTAAAATCAGCTCGAGCGACTAATTATTTTTTTAAATGATTAACGATACGTCAATTGGGTTACCGATGCCAAGTAATATTTCATTTTGATGAAATTTTTGCTCATTGTTAGCTTTATGTTTACCTATTCAAATTCTTAGTACTCTACGGTTTTAATATTAATAGTTTGTTTATAAGCAAGGATAAACATCACCATTGTGTTACAAACAATTGAAACCATGCCATTTGGTGGTTCCCTGTTTCATCCCCTAAAACATCACTAGTATAAATTCTTCTTTTCTTTCTAAGTTTTGGCCTTCACGTTAGTATTTAGCCATTAGTCAAGTAGAAATTTGCATCGAATTTATATCAATTTCAATTAATTATAATTATTCAACAGTCATAAGTCGTCAGGAAGTCATGTCAGGCTCTTGGGTAAAGCGGTGACTCATTACACAAGCTCTGTAATGAGATTTGGCGTCAACGAGGAAATACACGATACGCTAATTTCTTAATGATTATTTCATTTGTGTTCTTTCACTGAACAAAATTGTACAAAATGCCACCAAAATTGACTAATTTCACTCAATATCAACACCAAATTCAATAATTATGTAAAAACTTCGACCATGTTTTCTCTCGATGGCGCCAAAATTCCCTAGTATAAATTAAACATTGATTCCACGGATACAAGTAACCGGGTTGGTTAGTGTTGCGCACAATTAAATCAGCGTGTCAAACTAACGACGCTCTATTGAAATATTCGCTGACCTGAATTACGTGGATCTGTCCGGATATATCACGGATATATTCCGTGTATAAAAATATCGCGTTAGTTTGTCAAATTGACGCGAAAATATTTCTATGGCGTTTTGTTGTGTCTAGCACGGAAATTGTACGTTTTTCAAGCGGCGTAAAGTTTTAGTCATTTTCGATCATATGACTTGATTTACATTTTTGAGTTTAGATGATCTGTGATTTAAAGGAAAAAAAGAGGTATCTTCACGCCTACATCCCCGAAGAGATAGGCAGAGGCACAACTAGGGTACCCACAACTACGAGTACTAAAATTAAAACACCAGTGCCCGATTTCACCAAGAGCCTCTACATTTTAGGGGACCTTTAAACGTTACTTATGGGACCGTTCCAATATAAAACAGTCCCCTAAATACGATAAAAGATCCCATAAAGTAAAGGCGCTCTTGCTGAAATCGGGCCTAAGTCCCACAATGTGATAGGTGGCGTGTCTAACGCCAACCGGGCACATATCCAATCGCAGTACGTTTTTTTAATTCGAAATTCGGAAATGCACAATTTATAATTATTTTGTTACCCGACCTGGGGATTGAACCCGGGACCTCAAGAAGTCAGGTCCGCTAGACCAAATTATGTATAGTATATTGATTCATACAAAAGTTCTACACTACATACTTACATTTAATAACATTGATAGATATGTTTCATTAGAAATACAGCACTGCAAACTCCATTCCGTAATTTTTTTCTTGTATTTTTTGTTTGTATCACTTTTCTTTTAAGTTCTACATTTTTGTTTGACGTATGACATTTGTATAAAGTATTTTCAAATTAGTTCTCGAAATTGTGTATCTATATTTTACTGGATACGTGTAAAAAATAGAATTAAAATAAGTTAAATGTAGCACTTTTAGTATTCCGTATTTATTTGCCTAAGTTCAATGACCCGCACGACAACTTACACAGATACAAGTAGGTAAGTATTAGGTATTGATTTTAAAGTCCTATCATATTGGCAAACTAAAAATTAACACACCATAAAACGCGACCAAACATCGTCTGACCAACTAATTTGAAATAGGTAACAAAATTTTGAAGTAAATGTACACAGAATTCGTTTATGAAGTCCCGTTTCTAGGAAATCGAAGTGAAATTTAGAATTGAATTTTCGGAGTGAAGTACAATTCCGTACGGAAAAAATGCTGGTGTGTGTGACAGGTCCATAGATTTGTTTGGGTTTATTTTGTTACTCGTTACGGAATTCTGTTTTGAAAAAAAAATCGAACTCAGCGAATCCATACAAATCTATTGAGGTACCAAATATATTTAGAACACAAATTTGGAATATTTCCATTCACTTTGACACACACACACACACACAGAATTTGACTGTATTTGTATGTTTATGTTTATGTTTATTTATTTGCCATCAGTAGTGTACATATTAGATCTTACATTCTATACATAGTGCTTCTTACATTCTATACATACCAATGATTGGCATGCAAATATAATATAATATAATTTTAAAATAATTATTTTAAAAGACGTTAAATTAACCTACATTTAAAATTAAAAAAAAATAATGAAAAAATAATGTTATTAACAAATAATTACATGTTATCGATTAATGTCAAAAAAATAATAATAGGCACATAATGTCAAAATAATAATTAATAATAATAATTAATAATTGTAATGTCAATTCGGATAGTTTAAAATAAAATTCAATAAATTCAAATTAAAAAAAGAAAACATTATATATAACCGTATAACTTTACTTGGATTTTACTGCTAGAAAGTGTTTGTCTGCAAAATATTCATCTAAATTGTAGTATGCTTTTTCTTTAAGGCACCTAGTTATCGCTCTTTTGAAACGAAGTATAGGTAGTTCCCTGATATTTTGTGGAATTTTGTTATAAAGTTTAATTAGCATAGCATGACAGTTTTTCCTATAAAAGGCTGTCCTACCTGAAGGTACTTCCAGTTTAGTGGGATCCCTAGATGCAAACTGTTTGTTCCCATTGTTTTTTTTTATATGAATTAATATTATTTTTCACAAATAAACCCGCTTCTAAGATGTACAGTGATGTAAGAGTTAACAATTTCATTGATCTAAATTTAGGTTTGCAAGATTCAAAACGTGATATGTGACATAGCGCTCAAATACATTTTTTTTGAGCAATAAAAACATTATCTGCTTTCGTCGAATTGCCCCATAAAACAATTCCGTACCTTAGGATTGCTCCTACATATCCATGATAAGCAGTGATTGCTGCCTTGAAACCTATAGTTGTTCTAATTTGTTTCAAGGCGTAAATGAATTTATTTATCTTTTTGATTACTTCATCTGTATGAGATTTCCAATTGTGATGTTTATCCAAAACTACACCTAAAAACTTTGTTTCTTCTAATTCCTCAATTTTGTCGTTGTTAAATATTAAATTTAGCTTATCGCGATCATTTTTATAATTAAAAAATTGAATAATTTTTGTTTTAGCGAGATTTAGAGATAAATTATTTGAATTAGTCCATAAATTTATATCATTAATCGAATCTATTAACAATTTCGTATACTCTCTGTTGTTTTTATCTTTGTCCGGTACAATTACAGATATGTCATCAGCAAATAGAAAACACTGGTAATCGGTAGTGCCTGTTATGTCGTTTATATATAACAAAAATAAGAGTGGCCCTAATATGCTACCTTGTGGCACTCCTGTCTCTTTTATTATGCACTTAGACCGGTAATTCTTTCTTACTCTGTTATTGTCCATTTTTGAAATTTCTACACACTTTCAAGATAGCTTTTCAACCAATCTAATGCTATTCCTCGAATGCTGTATTTTTCACATTTTTTAACACTTTTTGGTGATTTACGTGATCAAACGTTTTGTTCATGTCAAAAAAGATAGCTGAATCGCGTTTCTTTTTGTCAATGTGATTTGCTAAATTGTTAATTAGATTATAAACCGCTAAAATAGTTGACTTATTCTTTTGAAACCCATATTGGTCTGCTGATATTATATTAAATTTATTCAAAAAACAACTAATCCTATTATACATAATTTTTTCGAAAACCTTAGCAAAAACAGATACCAGAGTAATGGGTCTGTAATTATTTAATTCCTGTCTATTCCCTTTTTTATGTAGCGGTTTCACTAGAGAAAATTCTAATAATGAAGGGAATGTGCCTTGACTGAATGACAGGTTAATTAAATGAGTTAGAACTTTGGCTATGTAACGTGATCTTTTTTTTAATATAGTGCATGAAATGGAGTCAAAACCAACAGCTGTTGTGCTTTTTAGAGGTGAAATAACTTTTAAGATTTATCCACTTACCACTGGCGTGAGAAAAATTGTTGCACTTAAACTTTCCTTTTGAATTATAAAATTATTAGTATTTTTTTGTATTATTTCGGGAAGGATTAACAAAATTGTTGAAACATCCTGCTATTTCTAGTGGTTGTTCCAATATTTTACCATCAATGTATGTAATGTAATGTATTGTATTGTATTGTAATGTATTATATTTCTTCTCCTTTATAATGTAAGTAGTGAATGTGTCTGTTATTAAATGTTTTCTTTCTTTGTTTACATACACATAAGATTTATACAGGTTCTGCCAATACTACAACCGAAAAGGATATTGTTATGATCTTGCAATCAGATTTAGTTAATGCATTGCAGGTGTTCCGCAAGGTAGCTTATCTTAACCACTGCTTAATATATGTTATTAATGTAACGCAAGCCGCATAGTAAAAGTTATTTAATTGGACACCAAACTGAAATATCATATAAGTATACCGTTACATTAGTGTATATTATGGTACGATGTTAATCGCCTCTGCGGTCTAGCGCTCCGGGTGTTGGACTTGACTGCACGAGGTCCAGGAAAATTCAATTTTTCCAATTTTCTAATTACAAAATGTTGGTCGGGTTTATAAATGTGCCCGGTTGGCGATAGGCTTGCCACCTATCACATTGTGGGATTTAGTCAGCCTTCAGCTAGTCGTGGGTGCCTTGGTTGTACCTCTGCCTACCTCTTCGGGGATATGGGCGTGAAGATACTACTAAATTTTTAGGAAATAAAAATTCGGATTTAAAGGTTAGGAATAACTTCTAGGCTTATGAACTAGTATTTTTTTTAATATTTTGTAGTTAGTGTTAGTCACTCTTCACTAGATAAACCGTAGTCGATAAATCATTATGACTGTAGGATCGGTTATGCGAAAATAATGAAAAATGAAAGATTGCTTTACAATACAATACAATAACTCTTTATTGTGCACCAAATACAGAGAAATTACAAATACATCAAATAAAACTTAAACTATAAGAAACACAAAGGCGACCTTATCGCCAAGTCAGCGATCTCTTCCAGGCAACCTTCTAGTATCGAACAAGATATAGTGGACTACTGTGTAATGGTGCTCTTAAAAATATAAAAATGCATTTAATACTAGACAAAATAAATCATCCTAAAAGCAGAAGCCTGTTTTAATTATAGGTATTAGAATTGAGAACAAGCAATAAAGTTATTAATCACAGTGAACGTAGAAAGTGACGCTTTAACATACTTTTGAAAATATTAATATTTGGAGCTCTCCTGATATCTACGGGAAGAGAATTGCAAAACCTCATTGCTTGCGAGGTAAAAGAACGGCTATAGTAACAAGTGTTACGAGAGGGAACTTGAAGAGTATAATTATCACTGGACCTGAGGAATTTTACCTCACTGTTACAGAACTTAAATCTCTCCTTTAAATAAATAGGCGCAAATGGATAATAGAGAATAGAGTACAGAAGAGACAGGATATGGCAGTTCCGGCGAATGTTAATAGGCAACCACTTGAGCTTTGCACGAAATTCGTGAACGTGATCATATTTACGCAATGAAAATATGAATCTAATACAAGGATTTTGAAGACAGCAGCATAAGCTAACATTTAAAGTAGTAAGGAATCAGCAAGCATAATCTTGGTAGGAATCGGGAGCAAAAAGCGCAGACGTTTCAACGAATTCCAAGAACAAAAAATTTTCCTACTGACCTCCTGTACTTGTTTACAAAGTAAATGCGGTTTGCGGAAAGATATAGGTAGGTACCGCAACGGAGGAGTTAGTGTTGGACGCCCTCCCACCCAGTGGACTGATGATCTGGTCAAATTCGTGGGGAGTCACTGGAAACAAGCGGCTGGTAACCGTGACTTGTGGCGCTATTTGGGGGAGGCCTATGTTCAGCAGTGGACGTCCTCCAGCTGGTGATGATGATGGTACCCGGAAAGACTTAGGTTGACATTCCACGATCAAATTGCTCAGGTTTTGCTGAACACGTACACAGTTACCGTGAATCTTGACATCATCGAGGGGATGATGTCAAGAGTCACGGAAACCGTATGAAACGAGTGATGAATGTGGAAGCTAAGCAAGCATACAGGTATCGTAACATTGGGTTCTTTCAATACTCTCTACCTACCCCGTAAGGGACTGGGTGTGAAGATATGTATGTAATTAAATACAACCTAACTCATTAATCATTCGTAAACAGCACATACTTAAAAAATGTGTCGGAAGTTCCGGAGAGTGAAAAGGCTCTTCTAGAGAAATTAATGGAATATATTGACGGACACTAAATGAGTCTTGATTCTTATTTGAAAAATTTCAAGTTTATAGCTTTTTTCTTCTAGTTTATAGCTTAAGACTATGTAACAATTAATCCTGCAAAACCAAAGGAGACGTGATCTGCTTTTTTTGCCTTCATAGCTCTAAAATAGAAGCTGGACCTTCATTTAATGAGAGATTTAAAAACAAAGGATTTATGGGGGAGATGAGTTACATATTTTCATGTGATATTAGAAAGAAGAAACCAATACCACCAACAGAGAACAGTTTCAAGACATAGTGTTCATAGATTCTAATTAGATAAAGAAGATAGATTAAAAGCAAATTCACCACAAATGTAAAACTACCTCAAGCTTCTGTAAGGATTCCGAACACGTCCGCAACAAAAACAATTGACACGCAACAAATCGAGTCGAATGTTCGATGAAACTGGTTGTAACTGGTCGGAACCGGTGCTTTCTGGATTATATTAACAACAGCTAATTGCTACGCGTTCTGAATAAGAAGTATCGGATAGTCGTCCCGAATTAATCCAGGGTTAAAAATACCACCAGTGTAGGATTACCAATTTGGTGGACTATATTTAGGACATTAAAATTAAGTGGAAATAATTCCTTTTGAAGTAAAAACTTCTTTAGCGGCGTTGCGCACTTTTTTTGAAATGGGTAAAAACTTCTAAACTTGGGTTAGGACACGTGACCTGATCGAAAATTCGTAACATGGTGCAGGGCGCTTGCGCGAATGTTCGTGTTGTCAAGTTTGTGTACCATGTAAATGCAATAAATGAATATTGTATTGTACCACATAAATGATAGTACTTTCATACTGATAATTAAAGCAATTCGTGCAAAATTATCCCCTAACCATTCCAAAATATCAAAAATGCACAAAGTTAATATTCAAGTTATCACTCTGCCGGCACTCCTGGAGTGTAACAGCCCGTCGTTTTTTATAAATCAAAACGGTCATTTCTATCACCTATTGCCTTTTTTATTGCTTTGCCCATGTCGCAGTTTACTGTTAACTTTATTGAAATTGATAACTTTGTTCCTGTTTCACTCAATTTGAAAATGTATTCCTATTACGCCTCTGTAATTTAGCGTTTCAAGTGTTGGACTTGACTTCATGAGGTAACGGGTTTAATTCCCTGGTTGAGCAACTAAAATAAGATGTGGTTTTTCCAATTTTCTAATAAAAATGTGGCTATGTGGCCGGTTGACGATAGACTTGCCACCTATCATGCTGTGGGACTTAGCGTCTTCGGCTAGTTGGGGATACCCTTGTTGTGCCCACCTGTTCGGGGATATGGGCATACAGATACTTTTTTTTATTCCTAAAAATTTGGAAATCAAGCGGCTGACATACAGATGGACTTATCGAATCTATAAAGATTTCCGTTTTGGGCCATTCGGGCACAGATCCCTAAATAAAGTAAAAAAGTTTATATTTTTACTCTAATAAAAAAACCCGATAAAGCTGAATATAATGGTTACAATAGTAATCGAGCGTGGGTTGTGGATGTGTGAAATAACATTCAAATAACGATCTTGTGAAAATGTATGATTAGATACATCCTTATATTAAATAAGTTACTGGAATTGCTGTATCTAAGGAATTCGTTCAATAAAAAACCAGTCATCTCAATCGAATATAAGAAATATTATATTTGCTATACAATAATACCCTGCTTTTCAAGATACTATGAAGGTGGAATCGCTATATACATGGCTTACAAATTTTTGGCTGGCTTTTATACATGTGAACTCATTGGTCAGAATTAAAAAAAAAAGGTATGCACGTGGCGCATCACACTACGTTGGAAATTATTTATAAATCATCTTTACGCCCATTTTCTCGAAGATTCCTGATTGTAGCCTTTTTTAATAGCTAGTCGCGATCAGAAACGCCGGAATATATACATTTAACTTAATATATACACTTTTACCCAGAAATCGTAATTTTGGAAAATCTTTAACTTTTTAGTCGGAATTTGGACCACAAGTATGTATTTAAAGAGCAGGCGTAGTATGTTCATATAGAGATAATGTTATTTATTACACATTGTAACGGTTTTGATCCTTTCAAATAGTGGCAGTTTAGGGCCATCCCGAAACAAAGGCTGGCGGACCAAGAGGTTATAATAGGAGTGTATTCTGGTGGATAACGGCCAAAATGAAATTCATTGTACCCCCCAAAATGAGTTCCATTGTTCGAGCCCTAGATAAAACAAGGCAGGAAAATTACGGAGGTCCGGGTTTCGTGACGTCATTGAATACAGGATGTTATAGGATATTACTTTTTTTACTCCCAATGAGTTCGGCTTCGTTGTTTCGTATTTTCAGCGTTTAAATAGAGGTGTTTTTTGTGAAAATGTTTTTGTTTATTCAAGTTATGATTCTTCACATTAAAAAGTGTATGATATTAAATTGCTTTTTTGCAGATATGTCTGCGCGCGACAGAGGGCGCTGTTAATGTTACCAAACATAAAAATGTATTTACCCTCACGTTTTGTAAAAATCTACTATCAATATGAATATAGATTAAACAACCACTGTGAAACCTTTTTAATTAGTTGTTTTCCTATGGTATGATTGTGAATTTTCTCTCAGTTGTGAAAATAACAAAATAGTACTGAAGGAATCCATATACATTGATTTATGTTTCACGTTATTTTACAAATAAACAAAGCTTTTATAATAAGTTATAAAATAAAACTAAATCACAAATTATGGTTTAAAATATTTAAGACAATAATACGGGAGCAACTCGGTGCCGTAGACAGTGGTTTCCAAAACTACTATACTTTTAAGGTAACAAGCGGCGAATGTCAAAATAGTACCAATTTTTGTTGCACGCTGATTTATTTGGTGAGCACTTTTACCACCGTCCAAATTTGTAAATATATTCTTGTATTACAACTTTGATATTATCGTTTGAGGCCCTTTCATATAAAACAATTCTTATGAAATTGATTGTATATGCTGCTGCTGTAAAATCTCTATCCAAGTAGATAAAGAAGTCCATGTCTTTGGTAACTCATTTTCAAAGAAGTTATTCGATTTAACCTTAGAGAAAAAAGTTATTAAATGTAATGTTTCTATATGCTAGTATAGCGAACAAATTCACGGTTCTCCTGGTGTTAAAAGAAAAATTTGAACTTAAGACACCATAGATGTTGTAAGTGCGTTGCTGTCCTGCGCCCTTGACATAGTTCCAAATATTGTGCGAATCTACTGACTATCCTACCCTCTGGACCGGAACATGACAGTCATTATAGCAGCAGGAATAGGTAAGGTGGTTGATTATTTGAATAATTTAACACCATTTTTATATATACATGTGTCTCTAAATGGCAATATAGTAGCTTTTCGCTTGTCTTTTTTTATTCTTCTTACATAACAATGAATTTCGATTACTCATTGCAACACGCGTGAACGGAGGGATCGCTAATTCTTTTTTTGTACTTATTGACAGGAGCAGGTTTAGATGAAGAAAAATTGGGAAAATTTCAAGTAAAACAGGAAAAAAGCATTAATTTTTCCTATACCTATACAAATCAATAAAATACTGTAAGTTTTGTGAATCAAATCAGTTTGTGAATCATATCTTAATCAATTAAAATATGCCAAGTGGATTGAAAGATCTAAGGTAATAAAATATCATTCATCAGCGGCCCGCCATGGCTTTGCAAGTTTATGAAATATACATATGTGGAAATCTTCCTCCTTAATCACTTTATTTATAAAATCCGTTGCGTAGTTTTAAAGATTAAGGCATATAAAGGGACGTGAGGACAGAGGAATCGAAATTTGTTTTATACTACGTAGTGACACATACAAACATACGAAAAAACATTACCGTCGTTATGATACTGAGTGAGACCGTAATAATGCGCTTGAATAATTGTAGACACGAGATATCTCTGTGTACTCAGTTCAAACTTCTAATAGTCGAAATTCTACTTCGTAAGTTAATCACGTTGTTGAGAACTCAATCTCAATTGTTTAACTTTCTCCCGAAATCAGTGGACATTTACCCAGGTTATCTATTCATGGTTTGAATAATAAAACCTTATTTTGTCTATGATTTTCATGTCGTATGAAGCATTAAATATTTGAAAAAGGAACATAATTATTATTGTGAGTTATATAAAGCTATTATATATACTTCGTCAGCGTCAAAGAATATAAATACTCTTTAACAAGAGGTCAGCGTAGAATATTATGTTTTTCAAATTAAATTTTCTTCCCCTTTCATAGTCTTTTGGTGGTTAGTTTTTGCAAAATAAATCAGCCTATGTTTGAACTCGGATTTATACCTATGTCCGTATCAAAAACGGTTCAGTGGTTTATGCTCCGTATTGGTACGATAAGTACGAATGCTGACAACGGTTATTCGTTTTCGACAATTAACTCTGAACCTATTTTGAAAATTTGAGTAACGTTCCGTTACTTTTGAGCAAACTGCGAATGGTTAAGCCTACGGATTAAGTTTCGTTGATGATAGGAACCGGGCATAAGTCGTTAAAGAACAACAGAGAGATAGACTTTCGCATTTACAATATTAATATCAAATTATTAAATGGAAGTTAGGAAATCCAATTCAACATGAAAATTTCAGTGATTTTGGTATTGACGATAGCGTCAATACCAGCGATCACAGTCATTTGTGACTGACGGATAATCTAGCCTCTAAGGTATCCCGGGTTTATATTCTATATATATTCTATATATTATATTAATATTAGTTAATATTTTTCTGCTCCATTGCTCTAGGATTCACCATTATCGTATTACAGGCTATAGGATAGGGTAGTAGGTACATTTAGTAACGCAAGAACCTTTACTTTTCAGAACCTTACTTTTCTTTTGGTCCTATCATATATATCCTCCCACAAGCAAAGTCGCATATAACACATAGTATAAAGTAATTAAAAAGAAAAGTGCGAAGGACATTAGAGAAGCAATTGAATAGAAAGTAGTTAAAGATTAATTGAATTGTTTACTGCGACGGTATTTAATTTATACAAACGACCCTTTCGTCTAACGAATAATAATGATGGCCTTCTAGAAATTAGAATGAAGGAATGGTTCTCTGGAATGATTAAATATCATAAACGTATGAATAATAGCACTGGCGCCAACAACATGCTGCAACATGCATGGGTTGACAATAAAATACGTAGGAAATATTGAGGTATGGGCTAATTATGCCTTTCTAGATAGTAGAATAACAAGAATTGTTCGCTAAAATGATTAAATGCTTTAAACTTATGGATTAATCTTTTAACTTTATAGCGCTCTGGCCGGCAACAAGAGATTAAAATACTAACAACGTCCTTTTAGAAATTAAAATTAAAAAGTTTTTTTTTGGAATGATAAAATGTCATCAACATATGAATAACCCTGGCTCCTGCAACATGTTGCAACATACAAAAGTTGTCATTAAAATAAGTTAAAAGGAATTAAATACGAACAAGGTCCTTCTAGAAATAAAAAAATAACTTTAATTGTTATCTAGAATGATATAAATATCATCAATTATATTTTTTATAATAGTACTTGCGCCGGTAACATGCTCCAACATGCAATTGTTGTGAATACAATACTTAAAGAAGTCCTTACGTAGTCTATATTAATAATTTCGTCAAGGGGTACGGTAGACTCGATTGAAACCTTACCTGAATAATAAAACATAAAAAAATAATGATTTTGAGTCGACAACATATATCCGCAAAATTCGGATTGTCGAGTAGTTTGTTAAATTCTGTGTTAAATTCTAATGTGTTGACAGATAAATCACATTCGCCATCTTGGGTAGTTATTAAACGTTCCGTATTGTGATGTGTAATAGAGAATATTCCTTTATAACCTCTGCTAAATTCTCGGATAAGTACTCATTGCAATTTGTTTTGTTAATTTATGTTACTTTACTTTAAATGTTGATTTAAAAAAAAAACTTTGGCAGTTTTTATTTACTATATTTATTAAACTCAATGAATGAAGCTATACGAATCTATGTCCTTCTTATACCTTTAGAATTCCTTGAAAACCGGTGACTAGAGAAATATCTACATACATTTTGCACCTAGATGTATATTATGTCACATTTTACCCGAGCTTAGCCGGGTTCTTATCTAGTACTTTAATAAATCCATACCTACGTACGTGAAAATGCGATAGTGTGTCAGTTTGTTCTTTTTCATGTAGCAACGGAGCGATGTTATGGTATTTTTTTAAAGATGCTGCAGGGCATGAATAGCAAGACAGGCTATTATATACATATATATTTACAGACATATATTTACCCATATCTAAAAGAGTTTTCGCTAGAGAGCTTTAATTCGTGGGCGTAGTTGCTGACAGCACGTATTACATAATACTACATGTTGACCACAACTACACCCTATTTTAACATTACAATAGTGCTCCGTTATAATAAATGAATATTTATTTATTTATTATTATTTTTGCTAGATATTATAATAGCACTATTGTAATATTACAATAGGGTGCAGTTTTGTAGGGTGTAGCACGTATTACATTTACAACATGTTGACCACAAGTACACCCAATTGTAATATTACAATTGGGTGTAACCAATAAAATGGTTTCCCGTGTTGTAATAAATCCCTGTATTAAGTTGACCGTAAGAGGCCGAATAGCGCATAAGAGACGGGGAAAAGGTCAATCGGATCAACACCAAGAAAACCACTGTTGTTAATACTTGTACCGGGCCGAATAGTAAGGTAGACTTTTGCAGGTCTTGCACAATTGGCCACAGGAAAGTGATGTATGTATATGCAACACCTATGATGTCTATAGGCCGTAGTTGTCTCCTACCATCAGATGAGTCTAATCACATAAAAAACGACGGGTTGCACTCCGGGAGTGCCGGCAGAGGTGAAAACTTGAACATTAACGTTATGCATTTTTGATATTTTGGAATGGTTAAGTATAGTACAAGTAAAGTACTATCATTTATGTGGTAGAATACAATATTCATTTATTGCGCTATCGTACATAAACATGACGACCCAAACATTCGCGCAAGCGCCTGCGCCGTCTTATTGGCACAAGCACTCTGCGCCGTCTTACGAATTTTCGTTTTACGAAATATCAGGTCACGTGTCTCGACGCGTGTTTAGAAGTGTTTACCCATTCCAAAAAAAGTACGCAACGGCGCTAAAGAAGTTTTCACTTCAAAAACCACAAATATGTAGATTACAATAGATCAGTCAATGTTTTAACTCAGATGCTTTATATTCTTGAAGGCAGTAAAGAACATATACGTCTTATTATTTTACAAGAGTTTATCTTGCAAACGATTCGTTTAAAAAATATCAATCTAAGTATCTAGCTAGCTATAACCACCTTGCATGTGTAAGTTACATGTATATGTGAAATTGACAAGCCATTCACATGTTTAGGAAGTTTCAATTGTAAAGTCGCCTTATCGCCTCAGTGGTCTAGCGGTTCAGTTGTTTTTCTAATTTTCTAATAAAAAAAATGTTGCTCGGGATTGGAAATGTGCATGGTTGCCACCTATCACATTGTGGGACTTAGTGTCTTCGGCTAGTCGTGGGTGCCCTGGTTGTGCCTGTGCCTACCCCTTTGGGGATATGGGCGTGAATAGGGGTCTCGTATTTTACCAACGTAACCCCAAAATCCAATATGAAAAACCCCGTGACCTCCAGGATATAACGATAAATCATGGAATGTATGAATTGAAAGCAAAACCCGATGATTCGAGTCTCGGCGGGTCGGCACGTGCGGGTCACCATCATTTGTCACTTTCCTACACTTCCATCAATTATAAATGTGCAGAATCTGCAAGGACAGAGGATTTATCCCTTCCTGTACATACTTGATGTGCCTATAAACTAAGTTCTATGACACTATTTTTAACCTTGATGTAAAAAAAACCTGAATTATAAGTTAACCACCCTCTTTCTTTCTCCCTCTCACCCTCTCCTACTTTCCCTCCCCCTTCTCTCTCTCTCTTTCTATTTATATACATCTGTCTGTGAATGTTTGTCTGTGGCGTTATAACTTTTGAACGGATGGAATGATTTTGATGCGGAATTTTTCGTTTAAAAGTCGACATTATTGAGATGGTTCTTAGCAACGTTTAAGGAAGGTTTTGTCGGCGGTTATAAAAAAGTTCAGTGTTATATTTACACCTGTACGTATCTTATCTCAACACCTTTTATATTATAACACTTTTGTCTACGTTATATTACATTTGTAGGTGAAACTGGTGTTGATATCCCTGCTTTGTTCTGTGTATACAATTATTAACAATTTTTAAATCAATTTCAAAAAAAAATTTTCCATTAAAATGAAATAAAATTTAATTATTTTCGGATTATGTTGCAAAAGTTGTTACAAATACGTTTAGGAATACCAACATATTTTAGCACATTGTGGTTTGCAAATGTTTAATTATTATTTATACAACTGAAATATTTTAGTATTTGAATCAAATCACTAATTTATATGCATCACAAGCTTTATTATTTGTTGAAAACAATTTTAAAGATAGATAATTAATTTCTATCTACCGTACATTAACACCAAGTCTTGATCAGATGATATCTCAGGGCATTCAAAGAAAAAAAAGGATCTTTACGCCTTTATCCCCGAAGAGATAGGCAGAGGCACAACCAGAGCACCCACGACTAGCCGAAGACACTAGGTCCCACAATATGATAGGAATGTGACAAGCCTATCGTCAACCGGGCACATTTCCAATCGCGACCAGCATTTATTTTATTAGAAAATTGGAAAAACCCAATTTTCTTTGTGTTGGCCGACCCGGGATTCAAACCCGGGGCCTCATTCAGTCAAGTCCAACACCCGGACCGCTAGACCACAGAGGCGATTGAAAGATTCAAAGAAAATTAACAATTTTTGTATACTAAGCCAAAGAAGGTTTTTTGCAGTTTTGCTGCCCTTACCTACATAATTTTATTATTAGTAAATAAAACCGTCAATAAATAAAAACTATGTAAAAAATGGAAGAAATTTATCTATCTTTAGTTGTGAGCCCTGACGATGTTGTGAAACGAGGAACCAGTTGTGTGTTAAAGTGTAGTATAAATTGTTAAACAAAGTGAATTGTGGAAAAATAAACTGTATGAAAATTCTCCTAGTGACGATTATGAAAAGTATAAATTCTAGTTTGTAAGGGGAACTTTTATTTTTATAACATCCAAAATAAAACCGATCTATTCAATTCGAAAATATTTACGTTTATATGATTATATACATGTTGATATATATGTTGATTTAATACATGTTGATAATCTTAGTACATTTATTTATTTTTACACTTTACTGCACACGTAATATAGAGTTGACAGTGAGAAAATACAAATATGAATATTGTACAAAAGGCGAGCTTATCTCTTACAAGAGATATCTTACAGCTAACCTAAGATAGAGAAAAAAGATACAAAATAAAAAGCGATAGGTAGACAGTGTACAAGCTTAAGATTAAAGAGATAAAAAATACTTAATTAAAATTATATACTATTCTACATAAATACTTACTTAATACTTATATTAATAATACATGTTGGTATAAAAATAAATAAAAACTTGGTGGAAAACTAGGTTCATTATCTCTAAACTAAAAGAAAGAAAATTGTTTTAATACACAAGCGAAGTTGCAGTCTATAGTCAGTATGTACACAATCCATTTTACTGAGATTTTAAAATCCCATCCAGTTTAAAGTTTTAAGTATTAACGAGGGTAATATTTATATCAACAGGTCCGTTAAGGCCAGCTATACTCAACCTTTGGGCCGCATGTAACCAACGAGCTTTTGTTGTTCATAAATTTCATCTAAAGAAATAACTTTACATTTCGGGTCATTTTCAATTTCGTATGATTAATATTCGAAAACTGCTTACCTGATTTTAGTACACCAATACACGCACGGACTACTTAAGAAGGCCCGCACTTTTGGCGGCAAAAATCTCACACCTGTGTACGGGCGGGGGTCGTTTGAAGTTCCGAAGTTGCGACAAATATACCAGACGAGGCTTATCTGGAATCGCTAGTTTTTAGCGCGTAAAATTAAAAAGTTATCGCAGTAAAAGTAACACTGGTCTACTATAGTAGGCCACGCGTGTACTCTAGTGTTAAATCCAAATAAAGCTTTAATGGATGTTATGTATTTGTTACAGAAACTGTAATTGGAATGTTTTAAATTAATCCATCATTAACATTTGTTTGATTTTTTTAGGCCCTTTAGCTTGTGCTGACACAATGCGGTAATATGTAACGTAATATTCACTTATATAGCTCACATAGAAGCGTAATAGAAAGGTCAGAAAACGGCGGTTATACTTCAGATGTCAGCTTTTTTATAAATAACTACAATAATATTTTGAACTCGCTAATACTTTCCCCCCTCATACTTTGCCCCGCATAGATATAAAAAAAACGACGGGTTAAACTCCGGGAGTGTCGGCAGAAGTGAAAACTTGAACATTAACGTTGTGTATTTTTAATAATTTGGAATGGTTAGGTAATAATTTTACACGAATTGCTTTATTTATCAGTATAAAAGTACTATCATTTATGTGGTAGAATACAATATTCATTTACTGCGATATCGTATACAAACATGAAAACACGAACATTCTCGCAAGCGCCCTTCGCCGTCTAAACGAAACAGCAGGCGCAGGCATACATTTTCGCAGCGTCGTAGAAAGAGAGGGGGATACACCCTCTCTGTTTACTCTCTATTCGTCTTACGAATTTTCGACCAGGTCACGTGTCCTAACGCGAGAGAAGAGAAGTTTTTACCCATTCCAAAATAAGTGCGCAACGCCGCTAAAAATTTTTTCACTACAATAAAAAATTCTTGATTTACCACAACAATCCAAGATTTGAGCAATTGCGACAGTTGATCACAAATAATCGTAGATTAGGACAAATATTTGACAAATGTTTGTGCTTTAAATGCTTTGCAAAACGAATAATTTAAAATGAATATGAAGCGTCCCTGCGGGCGTCATCTAGTTAAAAGACACTTACATAATGGCCGAACATGCCACGTAATGGCGCTGGCAGTTTTAAAAGCATTTTTGAAGTCTCGTTAAAAGGTCACCTAAACTCCTTTTCATTGGTATCTTTAGACTCGGACCTCATTTCTATTGGCTGGGAGAGTCTTTCAGGAACATACTCGCTTTCATTACAGACGGTGATACTCAAAAAGTCATTAACTTCTTTCATAGCGATGGACGCTCAATGGGAAATTCGGTTATAATGAATCTGTATTAAAAATACTACGAAACACTTTTGTCGTGAGATTGTGAATTAAAATATAAATCATAGATAATAATCGCCTCTGTGGTTTAGTGGTATGGTATTAACGTTGACGAAATGAGATCTTAGGTTTGATTTTCGTGTCGGGCAACTCATTATATCTTTTTTTCAGTTTGGTGTCACATACAGGTGTATTTAGTTATGATGTAGTAACGGTGATGTGACGATTTCGTAACGGTGTCACGACTCCAGTGGAGTTGGTGACCATGCCATGATGGTGACGGGTTGATATATTATCACAGATCCCATCGAAAGGGACAAATATTTGTTTTCTATATATATAAAAGTCTGGCTAAAACTCGAGATCGGCTGAACCGATTTGGCAAATTTTTGTTTTAAATTCTTGTTCAAGTCCAGGGAAAGTTTAAAAGATAAGGTAAAGGGAAAAACTGCAAGGAAACTAAAAAAAATAACATGTTGATTTTTCCCATATAAACTGAATGGGTGGAACGAAGTTTGCCGGGACAGCTAGTATATTTTACTACCCTATCTGTTATAATATAATAACTTATATATGATATACCAATATAAACATCAACTTATTTCATTTAAATTAGGGCATGAACAAAATTGTCCCTTGTTTTCTTACCCTATTTTTTTTTTAAAAACTTGAAATGAAATTATCTTGGTAGTTGTACTCTAGCCACTGAAGAAATAGGTAATTATTGAAATTAGTTTATTCTGAAAAAGTTTGTGTGGTCTAATTAAAGTTCCACACATGGCTTATGTTTGTTTGTTTGCTGTAATTGACTAATAATTTTATGTGTTGAGAATGTTACCTTATTACCCTTTTTGACAAAAACAACTTATAGTGCTGACTCCACACTTGCCCATTTGTGTGTATAATTGAATGTTGTCGGCGTTTGAATTAACTATCAAAATTCGAGGTACGGACAAAAAGGCAAAACAACCACAATATGGATGCTAATACCTTATGATTATTCAATTCAAATAAATAAAACATAAATTTCCTAAACCAAATCAAAGACTACGTTTATAACAAACGGACTTTATACTTGCAACTGGAACTTACATTTGAACGTATGTTAGATACTACTATTATTTTCTATGCGTAAAAAGTGTGTGTGGCCAGTATTAATATAGTGTATGTTTTTTGTCTCCTTCGTTATGTCAACCGACAGAGTTTCGGTAAGCTGTATATGTCGAATATCTATACAAAGAACCGTGTGTGGAGCCACCATAAAAATATATACAGCGAATTTTCATTGGGTGATAATATTGCATAAGCATTCACTCTTTTTTTCCATCGATTTCAAATGAAACATCCAGTTGAAAGTGGAAAAGATGTTAACAAATCCCGTATTATCTGGCTACTTCACATCGACGGCGTAGCTTTTTAGGGTAACAAAATACTTTTCTTTCGTAAAATCTTAAATACGTTCAACGTTACAAGGATGGGGGAATGTGAAAATAATATTTCACTGGATACGTTAAAAGTTAAATGGTATTAGCTTGCTATTCTATTTATATTAGGAGAGCCGTGTGCTTTTTCGTTGATCCTTCACATTTTTTTTATTATTACCGAGTGGTAATGGTTTAACATTGCTTTAATTTATTTGGTAACTAGGCGCCGCCTTTTTCTGCAACGAAAAAGGCAATATTTACAATTCTTATGTTTCGGTTTTAGAGGGTTACCCGACCCGGTAGGCTAGCACATACTTACAAAAGATTTAAAATATATTCCCCTGTCTAATTCTAATCTATCTATAAGTGTATATAAAAATGAATCCCCATTTTGCGTGGTCATCATATTATCTCTAAACGGATGGACAAAGTTTACTAAACATTTTTTGTTGTCTTGGTTAGTGCCGGTAGAAGGTATGTAAGTATTAAAAGAAAAACCGGCAAAATATCAGGAAAAATGGAAAAACGACGCTTTTATTTTATTAATTTCGTTAGTATATTTTGATTGACTACACTGATGGTGTAGTGATGATGATAATTGACTAACCACCAGCAAGCGACAGGGTCATCACATCCTGAAGTCATAAATTAAATTTGATATATATGTTTAGGTTTAAGGTCAGACTCTCCTAAGCTGGTGTGTTTGTATAAGAAGAGTAACTCTATGGGGAGAATCGCAGGAATCGTGCCCTTTGGCACACAATACTGTTTGCCAGGGAATTTTGCGTGAAGATATGAATATGTAATTTTGTTTAACATAAAACCCAGTTTAAATTAAATCAGATATAAAGGTATTTTTATCCGGCTACTTCGGCGTAGCTTACTGGGGTAACAAAACACTTTTCTTTCGAAAATCTTAAAGCAATATATTCAGCGCTACACTGAGATGGGGAAATGTAAAAATAATATTTTACTGGAAGCGGTAAAAGTGAAACGTCTGGTATCAGCGTTACCGACGTTGTACGATTTATTACCACTTAATATTGAGACAGGCGTTTTAAGACGGGGTCCCTACATATGTTTAAGGCTGTTTTAGGAAAGGTTTATATATTTCTAACATCCTTGTATAGCTGTAGAAAAAGAACGTTGTTTTTTGAAAAACGTAGCGACGTTTTCTTTATAATTTAAGCGCCACAAAACGCTAAAGTAGATGGAGGATTTTAGATCTTATCATTAAATCCTGATTTGGTGGTCACGGGATAACCTACAAAGTATGCTTTTTCAAATAAAAAAAGATGTGTGGCACTCGGAGACTGCCGCGGTAAAATTATTGCATAAGCAGGCATGAGTCACCAGATTGCGGAGCGGAGAGGGGGATTACGCATGCGCAGTAAAGCCGATACAACCAATGCCACATAGATGTGAGTTGCTGAGCTAAAGAGACAAGCGTGATCAAAAAGCAATTAAAAGTTCTGCTATTCATCGATAGATGACAAAACTAAAAAGTATCTCCAATGTGCCGGTCGGAGTGAGGGTGTTAGGTTATTTTCGTTACGGAATTTCTGGATTCGGTCTCCACGTTCAAGGCCCGCGATAGAAGCTAGGCAATAGCTTAAAAAATGTTTGTGTGTATTAGTGTACAGACGTAATAAGTGAAAATTCTTTGTGACATAATTTTTAATCTAGCGTAACAGAACAGACGTTTCCCTTACAAAAACTTCAGATATTCCGCGTTATGCTGCTTTAATATCTTCAAACCGGTGGCCTCGCTGAGAGCTAGCTTAAATATACGTAATACTAGCTGCCCCAGCGAACTTAGTCCCGCCAACATCCGGATAAAAACTATCTTATCTTTTACGATGGACTAAACTACAGATATATGAGAAATTTTATCGAAATCGGTTCAGTGGTTTTGGAGTTTATTGGCAACATACATCGTGACACAAGATTTTTTTTATATATACGTAATATATAGGTCAGCGACACGAAAATCACTATGAAAATTTTAGTGATATTTTTTTTCTGTCGGGGGGAAAAAGGAATGTGACCCTTAACTTAAATAAAGAGATTTCACTTCAAAAAAACAATTTCAAAATCGGTTCTTAAACGACAGATAAAATATCTACCATTTGCACTGTATTTGTTAGCCTGACAAAAATGTTGTCCTATCGTTATTGTGAATGGTTGTATAATAAGCCTTTATAACGCTAATTCCGCAGGACGCGTGTATCTGTTGTGGCGGGAAATCTTCCAAATAACACAGGATGTGACAACTCTAACTAACATTCCCAACGCCCACCAACGCGACCCAAACCACGAATAAAGTACGAATTCACGAAACAACCCAACTTGTCACGTCCTTTGTCAATGGTCACAATTTGCCTAGTGATAATTTCTTCGAAATAATTTACACATGTGATACCCAGATTAAATGTTTTGGAAGAATTTATTATAATAAAACAAATTAACGATTCCGTAACATCGTTGAAAGAACAAATACATTTTATTGAATCAGGCGTTACTTTGCGGAAATCCATTGTAACAGATGTAAAACAAGCCTTTAATTTGCTAATTCCGCGTAAGCAGTGTAACTGTTGTGGCAAATATTCCTCCAAATGACACAGAGTGTGACAAGCCTAACTGAGGTTCCCACCACCCACCTCCGCGACCAGAACACGAATATAGGAAGAGCTCGGGAAACAATCCAGATTATCACGTTCTTCACATGTGACAACCCTACCTAAAGTTCCCACCTCCCACCACCGCGACCAGATCACAAACAGAGTCCGAATACGGGAAACAAAACGACGACACAAGAGACTTTTTTTCTCTTTGGGGGTAGATAAGTGTGCACTTC
>NJDD01001682.1:53061-65371 GCA_002245505.1 Calephelis nemesis | reverse complement strand
GTGTACAATAAAGAATTATTATTATTATTATTATTAGACTTGTGTCGTCGTTTGTACGGTACAGTCGATTTCCTGAGGATGCCTCGGTGTCGAGGCGAAACGTACGTCGAGTGCGATTTGGTGTTCTCTGTGGTGAGTGCTTCGACAAAGTTGGCGAGGGACGTGACGGGTTACCACTAGAGGCTCTGTTTAAAGTTTTCGTACAAATAATTGACAGCGACGGTAGCGAGTGTAGTAAAATAGACAGGCCGTAAACTCATGGTAAGGGCCCAGGTCACTCGTATACCGACGTTTGTACGATCGTTTGCTGTGTGTACGGTCAATTATTTTAGGATTCGACGCGAAATGTGCGTGGAGTGCAAGTTGGTGTACTTTGTGGTGAGTTCAACAAGGTTGGCGAAGGACCTAACGAGTTGAATTGTTTCTCGAGCTCAAACTTTATTCGTGGATTAGTCAAGGTGGTGGCCGGTAGAAACCTTAGTAGAGACCATACAAGTGGTATTTGTGCATGTCGACATCTCTATAAACTACCACCGAATCGAAATCGCGGCCTCACACTGAGAAAAAAACTAATTTGCGTTTGACACAACAGTCGTTGGTTCGTCGGCATTTACAGGCAAAATTTTACATTCTACATCTGTTATTATTAATTTCCAGGAAAGTACGTAACTCATGATTCAGTAAATTATCTTACTCTAGGTATCTATAACATTTTTTTTTCACATGAATAAACCTTTTCACAAAAAAATCAACGAAATTGGTCTATCGATACACGCGTGATGCGATGATAAAAGGAAAAGGGAAGTCATAATAAAATATTAAACATTGTTGTAAATATTCGAGATGACAAAAATCGTTTCTATCAATATACAGTTTTTCAACGCACTTCAAAATTATTTTAAAATACATTTTGATTCCACAAAAATACACCCAACGTAAAAATAAATTTTAAAATTGTTATCCAGGGCCCACCATAAAATATTAGGGATGTCATAAATCGTTTCCATCGATATTAAATATTCGTTAAGGATATCCAACATTTCAATGCGCCATTAATAATAATATTGAATACATTCCACCGGTAACCGGCAACAAATCAACTCTAAAATCGAAGGCGGACGTGCGATCGTTCGCGGGCAATTTCTATCGAAAAGAAAATTGGGATCTGTCATGTTAAACCTTTTTATACGACGTAGTATGCATGGAATATGTAAAGATACGATCATGTTTGTTCAGATCATCCTTAATCTCTATTCAGGGGAGATAATGAAAAGTCAATTTCACTTGTTTTCAGCTTTTTAGCGATTTAGGGAGTTTTGATTCAGATCTGTTATATAAATTTTTAGCGATTGTAAACAGGAAATTAATTCAGAAGTGGGATGATATGTACGTTACATTATGGACAATTCATTGGTTTCCTTTACTGAAACAACAATTCGTTATGGAAAGAATAAAATCTTTGAAGGCGATTTGGACTGTCCCATTGGAGTTGAGTTTGACCACTTTTATAAAGTTGTCCAAATGTCTAAAATAATGGTAAGATGGATATCTTAGATATTACAACATAAAGAGCGATTGAACACTCTTTGGTTATTTAGTAGTTAGCTTTTTAATCACAGTTTACAGTTGCAGACAAAATACGTTTGTCGTAGTTGTCTGACCAGATTTAAGAAAATTGTAATCAGTGTATAAATAAAATATAGTTTAAAAAAACTAAAAAACACGCTTTTCAAGCACATCAAACTAAAAACTATAAAATGCTAACGAACGAACTAACAGTAACAGAATGTTATAACAGTCATAAGCTGTTAGCCCTTACGTAGAGGATACGTAAGGAAATTGTTAAATCCTGGCGCTCCTGATTAGGATAATGGGATAAACTTACTATATTACTCTATTGGCACCAGTTCTTAATAAGTGTACAAAGTTTGAATGAAATCGGTTCGCGGGAAGTGGGAGAAAAACGGGTGTGAGTTACATACATACATACAAACATACATACATACAAACATACAAGTGAAGCTAATAAAAAAGCGTGTAAAAACATTTACAAGTAACTTTTTTGGGTCTATTACGCTTGCGGCAGGATTTGGCTACTTGACCAGGGTTCAGCCATTGCAATGAGTGCATTAGATTAATTATTGTAGAGAATCCACTTTTATCACAGGTAATGATTCGATTTAAAATCATTTATTATTGTGACAGTCAAGTAATGTAAAGCAACAGTCAACACGCTTTTGCCGGTTTGTTTCACTCAATTCATAAGGATCTCACCTTTCAAGTTTTTTAATTTTAACAATTTGCTTCAAGTAGTTTTCAAACAGTCTTACCACTAACACCACAGTTTGCAACTAATTCGGTCATGGTTTAAGATGGATCTGCTTCCACAATATCTTTCAATTCCTCATTGTAAACTTGAGTCTCCGGCTGCCCACGGCTCTTGTTCTGCGGGTTTCGTTTTCTAAAATTATCTTAATACGAATAAAATAGACATCTATATTGCCTAAATGAATTAGTCAAAAACGAACAATTGATCGGTGAAATTTTGATAAATGGTTGGATTAAGTATGAGTTACTGAAATTAAAAATAATGCTTTTTCTTTTTCTCGTCGTAACTCATCCTCGAACCAATTTTTTTGCAATCAGACTTAAGACGAATCAAACGATGATGTCTAAAGGTACAAACACACATTTAAACATCAAGCCATCTTCACAAATAACAATATCGGACGCTTAAGGAAAGCATTGTTTGATAACTTTAGTCATCTATTAAAAGTTAGCAATTAACAAATGGAAGTAAAACAATCTGTTATTATTTTTATGAAATGGGGAAACTTTAATTCCGCAGCTGTAAAGATGTTGTTTTACAATGCTTATAGAATTGTCCGCTGGCGATATGTATTATAGCGAAAAGCCCACCTGTAACACTACTATTGTTTTAGAATTAAGCATATTTTATTAGTGTTTGTTGTTTTATTCTTGTTTTAGGTTGTATTGAATTTTTAAAAAAACAATATCTGTATCTATCTTCATCATCCTAGGGTTCGTCACTTTCGTTCCTTATGATTAAACGTTAGAACCCAGAGTCTACTATCTATATCTACGTTTTATATTTTTTGGTACTTTAAGGAAAACTGGTTACTGAAACAGTTTCCGTTCCGTCTGTTACCTCCGTTCCCCATCTACCCCGTTCATTCGTGTACCATCTTTCCGTTTGTTACTTTATCTCTTCGTAAATTCTTGATTTTATTTTTTATCATAAAAAATTATGCAACGTTCTGAATTGGTTTTCGCGATTTGAAAATTATTTCTAACGTAAATCTATTCTGAAGTCACAAACGCAATCAAATAACTTATATAAATTGTCGAAAATAATTAGGTTATGATATTTGAATACCAAAAAATCCTTTATTTGTTGTTAAAATCGTTGTATGATCATCTGTTAAAAGTAAGAAATTAACAAATGAAAGCGAAACAATATTGTGTTATTTATATGAAATGGGAAAACTCTTATTCCGCAGCTCTAAATTTAGGGTTCATTATTTTTGACTCGTTTCTAATTGCATGATATTTTGACTTTTTTGAAAAAGCAATATCTATATCTAGCATCATCATCCTAGCTTTCATCACTGTCGTTCTTGGCGACTAGAAGTTAGAACCTAGAATCCACCATTTTAACAGTTTCGTTACTTTAAAGTAAATTAGAACAGTTTCTAATCTTTCTGCTTGTTAATTTGCCTGTTCTCAGTTCCAGGTTTTCTCTTTTATTACAAAACAATCGGTTTTCGCTATTTGATAATGGTATTTAAACACAAAAAATCCTTTAGCTTCCTGCTAAAATCGTTGTATAATCATCTGTTAAAAGTAAGCAATTAACAAATGAAAGCAAAACAATCGCGTATTATTTATATGAAATGGGGAAACTTTAATTCCGCAGCTCTAAAGATGTTGCTTTACAATGCCCATAGAATTGTCCGCTGGCGATATTTATTAGAGCGAAAGGGCCCATCTATATCACTACCATTGTTTTACGATTGCGCTGATTTATTTTGTGCTCATTGTTTTATATTCTGTATTTTACCTGACATGCTGGTTTGCGTATTTCGCGCGTATTTTGAATGTTTATTAATGTTTTCGTATGTATGTAGATTATTTGCGGCACATATGTTCTATGTAGTATATTTACTCATATATAGAGTGGTTTACATATACAGTCGTGGTCAACTAATTAGGGACGTGCAAGATAGTGAAGAACAATAACCGGTTATGTACATAAAATATAAAACCCTATTGATTTCTCAGTAACTATTATTTGCATAATTTGGTCCAATTATTATGCTTTAAATGGCTGTAAATAAAAGAATAAATAAATAGAAAAAAGTATTTATTATCAAAGGTTGAAATGTATTTAATTTTAAGGTATAACTATATATCTGGAAATTAAATAAGGACAGTAAACTATAATGAAAAATAGAGTTAAACAAAACTAATAGTCTGCAGTATTATAATATATTTAACAGATCCATTTTATTACTTGTAAAATCAGTACCCAGTAGCAAAACCTTTGTTAGTAATTACCGCTTGACACCGATGTGTCATAGACATTATCAGTTTCTGGTATGTTTCGACAGGAATGTTTGCCCATGCCTTACAAAAAGCTTCATTAAGTTCATCTAAAGTTATGGTACGATAAGTGGCTACTTTTTTCTTGATTTCGTGCCAAAGGTGCTCGATTGGGTTGAGGTCCGGGCTATTTGCCGGCCAATCTAGCACCGATACTGACTGACTGGTAAGAAACGACATGACTGAACGGGCGGGGTGGTACCCTGAACTTTCCTCACAGGTCCAACTCCACGTCCAGAAAATGAACCCCACATTTTAATGTTTCCACCGCCATGTTTCACCTGCTTTTTGTGAATATTGTATTCATTTCCGCTTTTACTGGACGCCGTACGTATTGCCTTCCATCTGAAGAAATCAAATTAACCTTGGTCTCGTCAGAGAATAATACATGTTGCCATTGGGCGTAGGTCCAATGTCCATATTTACGTGCAAACGCCAAACGAGCATTTCTATGTTCTTTCTTCAACAACGGTACTTTGCGAGCCACTCTTCCGAACAATCCTGATTCTACCAGACGTCGTCGAACGTCCTCGCTGAGACACCAGCTCTATCGTCTGTCCCAAACACTTCGTGTTTAATTAAAATACAGCCTAGAAACGGATCTTTCTTAGCTAACCTGGTTATCATTCTATCTTCTTGCGGAGTTGTTTTTCTCGATCTTTTTGTTCTGGGCACATTTAAATCTGTGTTTTTGCGTCTGACATGTTGCACTGCATTATATACCATAGTTTTTGAACAATTTAAATGTTCTGCTAACCTTCGGTATGGCCAACTATGCTCGAGAACAAACTTCATAATTTTTCGTAGTGTTGGATCGAAACTTTTATTTTTACCTATTTTTCTTCAAAATATTTTTCAAAACTTAAAATAAATGTCGAGATTGCTGCCAAAACTACCACGAAACAATAAGAGAAGAAGTAAAAAAAGAATTGAGATTCAAATTTTGAAAATAGAACGCAATATCTCAGTGTCCCTAATTAAATGGCCAGCCAGCATTATTTGAACAAATAGCACTACGATGATCTATCAGCTATACAGTAAAGAGGTTTAATGTTTAAGAAGTTGTTATTGTTTGTATAATCGGGCATATAAATGACTAATTATACTTACATGTAAGAGATATGGAATATGGTTTAGACTCGTTGGAAAATAAAAAATAAATTCACAATTCGGTTTAACCAAAGAGTGTCCCTAATTAGTTGACCACGACTGACTTCAGACTTTTTAGGACATTCAGAAGTATTTAGGCATTAAATTATAAGAAATGATTTAAGCCTATCAAACTTAACTAGAGTGAACTATGAATTAAATTGTTAAATACAACTTATCAGTTGACCTATCGGTAACTGACGCAAACGCATAGTACAAGAGGTAATACGCGTGCGGGGGGTAATTCTTTTCCTAATTATACTATCGGCAAAGGCCTAGGTTTCACACCACAGCTGCGGGTCAAACGTGTATGTATATTTACCTTTATTTGATCCCGAATCCCAAGCAACCCTTATTTTTAAATTTTCTAATAAAAAAAAGACGTTGCTCGGGATTGGATATCTGCTCGGTTGGCGATAGGCTTGCCACCTATCACATTGTGGGACTTACTATCTTCAGCTAGTCGTGGGTGCTCTGGTTGTGCCTCTGCCTACCTCCTTCAGGGACATGGGCGTGATGATACCTCTATTTGATAGTGTCTGATGAATATGATTACAGTATTTTACGACTCAATCAAGTCAAAAATTAATGTCAATAATAATAAATAAATTAATCATCTTTATTTCACATAAACGTACAAAAGGCACTTGTGACGGGTCTATATAATAATAAATCTACCACCGGATCGGAACGCGGCCGCACACTGAGAAGATCCGGCAAGAAACTCAGCAGGCTTGTCTTTTTTTCTTACTTTAAAATATATTTACAATAATTTATGTAATGATACATTTTATTATATTTTATAAGAGATTGGCATGAGGAGCACTTAATCCCAAGCAGTCTTAGGATCTGTTAAATATTCAGCAATGTTATAATAACCCTTTTGATTTAATTTACATTTAACACATTTCTTAAATTTAATAATTGGAGGTTCTTTCATATACGAGTAAGTGGGAAGTTTATTGTAGAACTGTATACATAGGCCCATAAAAGAATTGCTTACTCTGTGGAGGCGAGACACATGCACAGCAAGATTATTTTTATTCCTAGTATTGACACAGTGTATAACACAATTTCTTTTAAATGAACTTGAATTTCTGTGAACATACATTAAATTTTCAAAGAAGTACTGGGATGCTTCTGCAAAATATATTTCATTTTATATTTGGACTCAAAATCGAATACTGAGTACTTTCTTTTAACAGATCCTTTGTCTTAAGTAATACTCCGTATTCTCTCAAAATGTAGTGATATATGTACACAAAAAATATTGTTTTTAAGATGTTTTTTAATTAAAACATTACACTTACTGCGAGCAGCCGGCAAAATTATAGAATTTATTCTTTTAATTACAATTAAATTTATCGCTTCTTTTAATAAAATCGCCATTTGTATTCAAAAAAGCTGTAAGCCGAGTTCAAAGACATTTTTCATTTGAATAATTACTTGGTTATAACAATGATTCAGACGCGGAAAGTTGCAGAAACCTAGTTCTTTTCCGATTCATATTAATAAACAAGAAATATCTGTCAAGCGTCTCGTAAGAGGCGAGCATTACATGGGTCATTATTACAAGATCACCGGTAGTAGAGTGCTGTCCAGCCATTTCACCGGTAGGGATCCACCGCCTTACCTATTACTACCTAACCTGTCGCCATAATGAGAGTGTCATGTTCCAGTTAGAAGGATAGGGTAACTATAAGACTTGCACAATAGGCCTAAAATGTCGGCCACAGGAGAGTGAGTTACCATTACATTTACCTATAATATTTGTTTATTATTTTAACTTTATTTATAATTATTGTAACCACCAGGGGAGCTGTCTAGTCAGGTAAATTTACATGGCAGAAGGAGAGCCTTATCACAGTAATATAGAATAGAACTTCTGTGTATAGAATAGTATATACAAATTGTTTTTGAAATAAATACCTACAGCAGAGCGGTGCATCAACATGCGATAGGGCTACGGGCCTTCAGTGTTATATACCTAACTACGTCTACCTTTTTGAATTTTGTAATCGTAAATATTTCATTTAAAAAAAAATTTAAACCGTTTAATTCATTGTAAATGTTCAATTAACTCAACAAACAAATTGTTCTTATAAAAAAAAACGAGTTTATTTTATTTCAATATTCATAGTTAAGACACAATGTTAAGGGTCTATGTACCTATGCTAAGAAGGGTAAAATACGTCAGCAATATAATGTTTTTTTCATACAAAATAATCATGGATCTTGGTGACAAAAATACACAAGATTAACATTAATATTCTTTATAAGAGTATTGTTTCCAAAACACGATTCATTTCATTTTACTTGATAGAAAAAAATCAAAAAGTTAACCATTTTTTTAAAGCAAAACCCAACTGTTTACTTCATTTATAAAAAAATTCAACACCAGATTTAACATAGACATAGATAAGTATTATACCTAAAAGATAATCGTTTCAGTTTTTATATTTTATTTCAAATTACTTTCATAGTGTCAAAAATAGTGATTTGTCGCTTAAGACATTTATTTAGAGCGCAATTATTTCATAGTAGTCATGGAACGGGTGAGTGCGGCTCTCCTGGTTGACTAAGTGTAAGGTTTCAACGCCTGTCGGCTCCATACTTCATTCTAATAATACAAATTCGAAAGTCTGTATTTAGCTCTTTCACGGCTAAACCGAAGAACCGATTTGCATGAAATTTAATGTGCATATAGCTAAAGATCCCAGATCAAACACAGGTTATTCTTTACAAAAGTCAACCCCCAAAGGGCTATAATGACGGATGTAAGTTTATAGGAAAATCGAAACTACTCTACGATGACGGGGTCGTTCGCAAATCACTACAATATAGTATAAAACAAAGTCGCTTCCTCTGTTCCTATGTCTCTTTGTATACTTAAATTAAGTCTTTAAAATTACGCAACGGACTTTGATGCGGTTTTTTTAATAGATAAAGTAATTGATGAGGAAGGTTTATATATATATTATACCAGTGCGAAGCAGGGGCGTGCCGCTAGTATATATATGATAATATATTTTTTTAATGTAGAGTTAGTTGGGACCCTGGAGATCTGGCTATTTTTATATCGATAAACAGGAACAAAAATGTGTATCAGTCAGGGCTTGAAATACCGGTATTTTTAGGAACTGGTAGTAATGGTCTTCAAGCAATGCCGATACCAAAGGCGTTACCTGTACTGTTTGTACCGGTACTAGTCTTAGTACTTGTTAGAAAAGAAAAGAAAATATATTTATTTGCGGAATATGTGTGTTGAAGTTGTTACAAAATCATTTGAGCTTTCCAACATATGGTGTGCAAATATTTTAATATTTTAAAAAGTGATTATTTAATTATATACAACACATAATTTTATTCTTATTACAATTTGAATTATAACTTACAAACAATTTTGAAAATGTTAATAAATTTTACCCTGTCTACCGTAAATTACCACCGTTTCCAAACCTAGCCAGATACCGGTGTCGGGTCGGTACCAGAATACGAAGTACCGGGACCCACTTTGGAACCGCTATCCAGTCATCGAAAAGGAAATAACCGATTAATACCGGTACAGAACCTGTATTTTTCTACCGGTTCCAAGCTTTAGTAGCAGGATAGTTAAATCATTTTGATAACAGACCCGCGGGCTACATCTAGTATACGAGTAGGTATATATGTTTTATTGTGCCATAATGGAAGTTGAAACAATAATTAATACGGCTCCAGTGGGTAAACATTTTAATGAAATTGTAAGCAAATATTTTAATATTCTTCCCTCGAAACCATATTAAATTATTTTCATTACTCTTCGGGACGATTTTGTTCACCTCGTTAATAAAATAAATTATGAATTGTTATGTCGCCTTTGAGGTCTAGTGGTCAGTGTTGGCGTTGATTATATTGGCTCCCGGGTTTGATTCCTGGGTGGGGTAGCTCAAAATGTATCTTTTAATTTGGTGACCAAAATAATTTTACTCGAAATTTTAATAAGATGCCCGGTTGGCGATAAGTACTTATGCCATCTGTCACACCGTTGGAGTAGTTATAGGTATCTTCGAATAATCATGGGCGCACTGGTTCTATCTCTGTCTACCTTTTCCGTGACACCGGCGTTACGTTATTTATTTACTTTACTGTGTTTTATACTAGCTTAACAAAGCAGCTTCCTTAACGATTTTCGACAGGTTTGGAATAGATAGGCAGAAATGCGGGTAAGTGCGTTGCTAACTGGAAACTAGAATCTGAATTAAGCCTTTAGCGTTAGAAAGTTTATCAGTTAGTTAACTCAAAACCGGAAAACGATAATAACTCATAGACAAGCGCACGATATGTGAATGTTATTTTGGTTTAAAAAGTATAAATATTTACATAGTATGAACAATTGTAAACTAGGTTTATGCTGTTTTTAAGCCTATTTTAAACCGTTCGGGATATTTATTTATAAAATTTGGTTATCAAAAACAGCACATGCATTTTTATTGATCATTTACTACGCATTAAACGATTTTTATTTGTCTAAAAAATACAATATTTGTGATTACAAAATTCAAATGATTAGTGGTAGTTATAAAACTGAAGGCGTGGTAGCCCTATCTCGTGTTGACGCACCGCTCGGCCGTAGGTATTTATTTCAAAAACAGAGCCGAGTTAGACTACTGTATATTTCATTAAAGTGGTTATATATTTTGTGCCTCTAATTTTAGTAGAATATTGCAGTTATCCTAATGACTATTATTTAATAGCTAGTAATGGAGTCTTTACATTCCTGCTAATCAATCAGAATATTAACTGCATGTAATATTATTAATATTGGGATGTGTGTCAGTTATATGTGGCAGATATATTCATGCCCAATGTTCTGTGGAGTATCTATAACCCTGTTGTGACAGGGGATGCAGCGCGTTTACATAGGCAGCAATTAAATCATTCCGCTTGATTATCCCAGCCAGCACTATACGGACAGACCATTTACTTTTATATGTATACATATCTATACGAATGGTATATTTGATAATACATTTTGAAATGTAATTTATTGCTCGCATCTGTGGTCGAGCTTTTCGGCGTCGGACTTGACTTCTTGAGGTTCCGGGTTAGATCCCCGGGCCGGGCAACAAAAAATAGAAAATGTGTCATTTCAATTTATTTATTATCAAATAAATAAGTATATATAGGCTTTCCACCTATCACATTGTGGGACATTTTCTTTGGCTGATCGTGGATGCCCTTAATGTGGATCTGCCTACCTCTTCGGGGATATGAAGGTACTTTTTTTAAGTTTGAAATATGGCAAATTTTGTAACTTATAGGTTTAAAATAATAATATTAGTGGTTTTAGCCGTGAGATAATATAGCTAAAATTAGGATGACCCATGTTTAGGTATCTAAACCACCATGGTTAGGTATCCAATATTACAAAGTATTATGTAATTGCTGAAGCGGAGGTTACACTATGAAACTATTGTACTACTGCATTTTACGCTATGAGCAAAGACCTGGGGACTGATTGCTTATCTTTTAGTGATTATCACTGGGTAAAGTTTACATCAATTAGCTGTCAAGTGACGTGTTTTGTCTTTGCTGTCTCCTTTGTATTTCTGTTGGTTACTGGAGTTAGAATATATTATAAAAGATGTACTGTTCTGAAATAAGTGGGCTAGCCTTTAGAGTGCCTTTATATTATAAATAGAGTATTGTTATTGCTTATATTTATAAATTATAAGCTGTAACGGCAACTTCGTCTGCACGGAGTTAAATGAAATTTTTGTCCTGTCATTATCGGTCCAGCCGTTGCAAAGATAAATATTAAAAAATATAAAAAAGTTTATTGATTATATCTACCGTACATAGGGGGTTTCTATGAGATTTAAGATCATTTTTGAGATCTCAGTGGATAAGAATGAGTCAGCATTATTTGGAAATGACATCAGGTTTTCATCCACATTGTAACATACGCTAATAATATAGCTTCATGGGTCAATCAATCCAAATGTCGATCAAACGTAACTAAAGGACCTTCAAGTGAATCTCAAACATTTACTTAATCGAGAAAGTTTAAAGTACTTCGAGATTATTATTATTTCAAGCGCACGCTAAGCATCTGGGAATTTTCAAGCGGTCATTAATACTGGAACAAATAATCAAGTGAATTTAGATCTTTACTTAAAATAACTTCATAACTTTATTGAGTGGAGTTTTGGCGGTATCAAAAGAAAAGATAACTAGTAGTAGTTTATTCATAATTATTGAATTTTGTGAACATACTGAGTAAGACTAGTTAAATAGACTTAATTTTGTAGCATTTCGAATAATTTTGTTCGGTTAAAATGTACAAGTGATTCATAAAGAAATTATTTTATCATGTATTACCTCGTTACTGCCAATACTCATTTATTGAGTTTGAGGAAGGAGGCCACCGCTTTACTCAAGACTCTGACGTGACAGAAATAATAAATCTATAAGAGTGCCTATTTTTGGGATTTAGATATGGACCCTAATAAGTGCAGCTCTACGGGCCTGAGTCCAAAATAATTTCAAAATTCAA